>CATIWR010709666.1:0-17609 GCA_949677035.1 Omphalea diandra | reverse complement strand
ATATATAAATATATATAATAGAGTTGGAATACTTTAACTTGATTAAATGGGCTCAAATTTAAACCTGGTCGAATGGGCTCTAATTTTAACTTGATTTATTTATATAAAAGTTAGACAATTTCTAAAGGAAGTTTACTAAGTAATTAATACCAATGGTCACGTAATTATAGGTTAAATTCTATTATAGTCTCTTAAAATTAATTCTAAGTAATTAAGTTACTAAAATGTTATTTTTATTTCAATTCATTTACTATGACAAAATTATAAATTTTCAGTAGTTGGAATATCATGCGATAAATTTTTAAATTGATTAAGGGCTAATTTAACCTTTAAATTTTTTGAACAAGTTCCAATTAATCTAAATCAGCGTTTTGAGTTAATTTAATACCCAACTTAAAGTTTATGATAGATTGAATTCAATTTTATGTGTTGAATTAACTTAGTTTTAGATATTGAATTAACTAAAAAGTTAATTTGGTTGATTTGAATTTCTTAAAAAAGTTTAGGTGCTAAATTGTCTTTTTATCCATTTAAAAGTTTTTGCAACTACTAAAAATTTTTAATTTTTTGAAATAAGTGAATTAAATAAAAATAATATTTCAGTTACTAAATTAATGACTACAATAAAATTTCATCTATAATTAAGTGACTCCTAAGATTAATTACCCAATAGGAAAAGTTTATACCTTCTAAAATTTAGATAGGAAGAAACTCTTCCATTAAAAGAAAAATCATTCTCCCAATACAATTTTAAGAAAGAAGAATAATTTAATTTCTTGTTTAAAAAATTTGAAGCAGCTCCATAATTTTGAGAGGTTATATTTCTTTATTTTATTCTCCATTCTCCTATATCCTTATTTGTTTCATTTTGATACTAATAATCAATTTTATTACTAAGAAAAATATACTAGTTTGTGTAAAGTAACTAATAATGAAGCAATAAATCTAAGTAAGAGTGAGCAAACTGATTGGATCGATTTATTCGGTTCGATTTTTTACTAAATAATCAAACTAAATTCTATATTTTACAAATTGAATTGAACAAAAAATTTTTAAAAAAACGAATAAATTGAACTGATTAAACTAAATTCTATAGACATAAAAATCAAAACGAACCTATAAAATTTTAGTTTAATTTGATTTGATTTAATTAAATCACATGTATTTTAAATTTAGTTTGTTTCAAAATTGTATGATTTACTAATAATTTTATTTGATTTGATTTTTATATAAAAATTGAATTGAAAACCAAAAATTAAATTTTTTTAAAATGAAAACCGAACCAAATCGAATTTAATTTATTAAAGAATTGAATTGACCCGACTAAATTAAATTGATTTTGATCCAGTTCGATTTTTGCTTGCCCCTATATGGAAGAATAAACCCATGGAGTCATGAACACTTGTAGATCGTGGAGCAATTAAAAACTTTAGTTTAAATTGTTTGAAATTATGTTCTCTAATCTTGTATGTTATACATG
Source organism: Omphalea diandra (assembly GCA_949677035.1). NCBI lineage: Eukaryota > Viridiplantae > Streptophyta > Magnoliopsida > Malpighiales > Euphorbiaceae > Omphalea > Omphalea diandra. The sequence goes on along the minus strand of CATIWR010709666.1, from coordinate 16,129 downwards.
TTATGTTTTATGCAATTCTTATTTGTTATGTTTTATGCAATGCTTATTTGCTTTACTTGATTTGGTTTTCTTGTTAAGCTTTGACTTTTTACAATATTTTTTACATTCATTTCTGTATATTTTTGTTAGTTTTTTAATTGTCAATTAATTATAATATTGTTTAATTTTTTATTTTATTATATCGAATTGTGAATTTCTACTTTATTTTAGGTCCGAAATAGTGTTCAAATGGGTAAAATGACAATTGATGCATTTTTTTAAAAAAATAATATTTAAAATTTTATATGTTGTTAATTTAAAAGCTAAAATTAGTGTACACTAAAATTTGGTTTTGTGGTCAAATTTTGACCTCCTTAAATGTATTCTTGGCTCACCAATATATTTAAATGTATTAGATTAACGTATAAATTTATCTTTTAAATCATTCAATGAAGAATATAATTTAGATTTACTCATGATTTGACGTAAAATACTTTTACAATGAATATAAAAGACAAACCAAAAATAAATTAAAGCTCCTCATTCAACGTGTATAAAACAAAAGGGTTATCATGCAATGTTGACTCATTGAGTGGGAGGGAACTCAACAGAATCATGCTTTTCTTTAGATAAGTCACCTCCACTAGCTTTTTTGTTTTTTTAAAGTTTTTTCCATATACAAATGGGAAACTTATGAAGTGAATATTTTATAATGAATATAGTATTTAGGTAAATATCATTAGAAACTCTAACATAGAGAACCTTTACCTAGGTTTCTAGTTTTCTTTCTTAAATTTTTAACTTAGTTTTATTACCCATCAAATTAATGATTATAATGTGATCTTTTTAATAGTATAAAATATTCTTTCTTATTTTAAGGGCTTTTGCTATAGCATACGTAGTTTATAGATGAACTTGAGTTTTTGCCCTTAATAATGGGTAATCTTTTACCTTGCCAATCAAGTTATATTAAGTAATTAGAATTAATAGAAGTAATGCTAAATGGCTAGAATCTATCCAGATAAAATGTAATTAATACTTGTCTAACACTATAATAAATGATGTTTAAGTAAACAAAAATCCTCTACTATCTTTCACAAAGCTTGGGCAGTAGAAGGATGGTTTTTTACCTCTAATTTCCACTAACATCTTCTCTCTCAAATTGCAGACAGGATCATTAAAGGTGTTCATTCCTTAAATAAAAATACAACTAGCAAATGAGCTAGTTGTTAAAGGATTGTCACTTTCAAAATAAAAAATGATTAAATCAAGCTTCTTTTGTATATCAATGGCATGTTAAAGATTAAGATTAATTACCTTCTCTTAGCTTGGTTTCGTTTGTCAAAGCTTATGAACAAATAACACAGGTTTGGCGATTATTATCTTGATTCATGTATCAAAACTAAAGAATAAATAATACAGGTTTGGCCAATATTAAATGAATCATAACAGGTTTGGTCATCAAAGAAATTGTAACAAGTTATTTGTTTGAAAATGGAGAATGATAATGGAAGAAATTATAGAGCCAATGTTTGGAAGAGATTTTTGGATTTGTAGAAGATGATAGTTTGTTGCATGAAGGTTGAAAATGCGAAGATGAATTAGATGTTGTTTTGGAGCAATCTTCTGCCAATGACTTGTAACAGGATAATAACAATAAGTTTGAAGCATCTAACAATTATAATGTTGAAAAATGACTCAGCTAGGCATATTATTTAGTAGCATTGAGAGTTTAATGAAAACTTATCAAGATCATATAAAGGTTTTAGGTTTCAGTATTACTATGAGATTAGCTCATAAAGTTGGTGGTCATTATTATAAGTATGTGACAATTTGTATTGATAGAGGTAGGAGAGTATGCTATGAAAAGGTTACAAAAAGGATTAATTGTCCTGCAAGAATAAATGTAATTAGAAAGGATCATGGAGTTTGGTAGGCTTTAAAAATAACCTCATATCACACTCATGAATTGCAGTCTGAGATGTTTAACCTCATGCTTTCTCATAGGAATTTAACTATTCAAATGAAGAGACAATTGGAAGCGAATGATATTATATGTATAAGGCCTTGAAAAATATAAGAATCTTAGAAGTTCGTGGGTTGGTTATGTTTTGGTGTAAACTTCAAAAAATGCTTATGATGGCTTGTTTTCCATCAATTGCTATTTTTATGGGTGTAAATGGGGATGTCAGGGCTAGGACATGGAATCGTAAATTGACCCTTAGAGTGTTTGACCCGTGACCTGCCTTGTTGCTCCCTAGTCAAAGAGACACTAGATGTTTTCCTAAAAATTGATCAATTCTACCTTGTTAGTGCTCTATTCAATTAGCTTTCTTTAGTCGTCTAGGTCTGATCACTTCACATCAATTCAACAGAAAGCTAGATTATCAACTTTGGAGTGGCAAGCAGTTTCAAAGTGCCAAGTATCGAAAAGAAGGGCTTTATGACATAATAATCAGGCATTAGAGTTGGCTCTTAGTCGGTCTCTTTGGTTGGCTTCCCCTAGCCAGTTGAACGACTTTCTTTTTTTTTTCAAAGGTGGTCCTTTTCTTTCCTTGGACCGATGACTCACTTGGTTAGTACTACTAACTATTATAGGAAGATGTCATCCCCTCAGGACTACCAGTAGTTTCGATTGTTGAATCTCGTGTAAGTTAGGTTGTGGTTGTATTGACTACAAGCTGAACAAAGGCGTTTTACTTTAGGTGTATGTTGACCAAGCACTCTTGCATGTAATGTCGTATGTATGATAGAGGTGGTGTGGTGATTGACCTCAATGCTCATGGTTATCCCTAAGGTTCAATGAATGAATGAAGTTATAATGGTACTCAGATAGGGATTATGGTCTTCCTCTGATGTCTTCAAGCCGACCATAATAGAATAGATAGGCGAAGTAGCCAATAGCAGTCTGTTCTCACCCATCGATAGATAGCAGGTTGCTTCCAAGCTCAAACCATTTAAAACTTAATTGTTGTCTCGTGCTAGGAAGCATTACTCCTCTTTTCATTCCAATTTCAATAATACGACCGATACGATTGATTGGCTTATGTGCCTCTCTTATTACTTTTTTATATTCCCCTATTCTTTGGATACAATTCGATCCTTCTACGACCAAATCTCAATTTGTGGAAAGCCTTTGATGGCTTCCTTATGAGAACATAAATTTTTGTTTTGGTATAGACAGTATCTCTTTTATTTTCGTGATAGTGACCACATTTCTGATCCCTATTTGCATTTCAGTGGGTTGACCTGGTATAAGAAGTTTAGACATGTATTAGGATATTTCCCTTTAACTTCAAAAATTTTATTTGACATAAATAGTTGAAGTGAATTCTCCTAAGAGAAAAAATGGATTATAGGAATGTGTGACTTGGACTATTGATTTGGTTGTGCAGATATATACCTTTATCCGCCACATTAGAATTAATAACCAAATGTGTCTTTGTTCTAACCACTGTATAAACCCCATACAGAGGATAGACTGGTTTGCTTAAAAAGAATCTTTTCTATGATCATATCCGAGAAGCCAATGCCCCTACTATAAGGAAGAGGATCTTAGGAATCCCTATAAAAATGGCCTAGAAAATTTGAGATGTTTGCCTAAAGATTATAAAAATTTGATCAAGAATAGGAGAAGGTTGAGACTAGGTGATGGATACAGAGGCCATTCAGAAGTTGTTCCTAATGATGCAGTAAAAAGATAGAGAATTTTTCATTTAATGAACATGGATGGTGAAGGTAGGCTGAGTAATGTGTTATGGATTCATCCATGTTGTAGAGTTGTCTATAAAGAATTTCATGATTTTGTGAGTTTTGACACAATATGTCCGGTGAACAGGTATAAAATGCCTTTTGCAACAATTGTAGACATCAATCATCATGACCAATCAATTTTATTAGATTGTGCACGAGTTATACATGAGGACTCAAGATCCTTTAAGTGGCTCTTAATGAATTAACTTGAAGCAATGGGAAAATATTCATCCTAATGTTATTTTAACTGATCAATGCCAAAGCATTAAGTCAGCTATCATAGAAGTGATGCCTAACATTATTCATCGATTCTACTTGTGGTACATTCTCTACAAAGTACCATAAAAATTTAAGAATGTCATTGAATTTGATAAGGCAATTAAGTTCAAAGCTATTATTTATGATAGCCTAACAATTTCAATGTTTGAGAGTTATTGGAATGAGTTCTTAGGGAAGCATGGATTGGAAAGCAATGAATGGTTATAAAGCCTTTCAAATGAAAGGCAAGATTAGGCACCAGTATATTTGCATCACACTTTTTGGGCTGGTATGATTTCCACTCAAAGAAGTGAGAGCATGCATGCTTACTTTGATGGTTATGTTCACTCCATAAGCAAACTTAAGTAATTTGTTAAGCAGTATAGGATAGTTATGAGTGATAAGATGCAAAATAAGCTCCAAGCGAATTATGATTCAAAGTGTAAGGTGTTTAAATGCATTTCACAATTTGATTGGGAGGTAAAATTCCAATAGGTGTACATGAAATCAATATTGAAGTTAGTTTAGAATGAGATAAAGTGAACGTGGTACTGTCATATTATACCACCAACTGAAGAGGCATTAAGGGTAGCAGACATTCAAGTTGGTGTTGAAAAACATAAAATAATGGAAAGATGCATAATCAATGATTAGTAATATAATTAAATTGATGTCCATGAAAGATATATTTTAAGTAGGTGAAGAAAGGATGTGTTTAGATGCCATTCTAGGATTTTCTTTGTTGGAGCTTGTCCAAATATGATCAAAGAGTTCTAGAATTTCCAGGAATCTTGCCTTTTAAGAACGTCCAAATTTGGCTATCGACAAACCATAAAAGATGGAGTTTCTAAAAAAACTTTTAACAGCTTTTAAGGAAGAAATGATGAATTGAAATAATGGTGTGGCACACATTGAAACTAATATTGAAGACGTAGAACAAATAGTGGATGCGGTTGACAAAATTGATGGTAAGCTTGTGTTGGATCCATAAGTTATTTGAAGTCAAGGTAGGCGAAAGATTAGTTGATAAAAGTCAACACAAGAAGTTAACCAACAAAATAATTCTAGTAGAAGTAGAAGAAGTTCCAATGGAGTGGATCATGAGTCACCATTGAGAACGTAGAGGGCAAGGAAGGAATAACGCAAGGCATGATAATGATGAGGCACATTTTACCTATTAAAAGAAATTAATGATACTTGAATGTTATTATTTTTAGTTTAATCATTACGAAGTGTTGCTTCACCTAATTAATTATGGATCAATGATCAAGGGTTGCACAACATAAATTTGAATGTTGACATGTGATTGGAACATAAAGCAACAAGTGATTTTGGATATTTTTAAGTGTATATGATACTCTACTAGAGTTGCTGAGAATTTTCTTAAATTTTTGTGGTGTTATAAATAGGTTTTGATGTAATTAGCAAATTTACATTTCTTGATGAAATGTAAACAACTAATTTTAGTCACTTAACTTAATAATTGTGCATTTTTAAGTAAACAAGTAATCGAAATTGTACAAGATATGTAAGTACCAATCAATTTATAAACGAAGATGAAAGGATAACCAAGTTTTAAACAAGTTATGTACATGATTAACATGTTAAGCTTTATGCACATTTCACTACTAATAGGCTTGGTAAATTCCATTAAACTATACACCAATTTTTTTTTTATGAAATTGTCAGTTACCAAACTATCATATATAGAAAGGAAATTAGTTATGAAACTATCAACCATTTGAATCTTTGCTATTCATTTTAAAACTGACACTACTAGATCCTTCTATAAAATTCCAATAATTTCATAATGCTAATTTACAGCAAACTTAGAAAATTTAGTGTACTTAACTTGTAGACAATTGAACTCTACTAATATAAAATTATAAATCTCAACCACTATAAGTTCCATATAAGTCAAAACATCATAAACCATACAAAATAGGTCCATTTAAGACAAGTAACAGTTCATAACGCATCATGCACCAAATAACACGTGTTTATCCAATAAAAACAATTGTTCATAATTTTCAAAAAAATTAAAAAAAAAACTAATTAAAGTATAAAGTCCCAACTTTCTTAAATTGTAATTACTTTAATATTGTCATACTTCACTGAAAAGTATAATGTTGATATCTCCCTTCTTGAAAATGTAAAAAAGCATTCATCTCTTTGCTTGACGTCAAATCTTTCACCACTTCGCTCCATCCATCTTGAAGTTGTCACATGATATTTTTTTTCTCTTATTTTTCTTGTCAGGAGAACCAATCTCGTGATATGAAAGCAACACTTTATCTGTTTGGTCCATTTTTATGAGCTTTGATATTAAACCTTTTATTCTCATATCTAAGAATATCACATGCAACTACAGTAGGGACAACCTACAAAAAAAAAGTTATCAATCTATAGTTAAAAAAATTAACAACTTATTGCAAATAGTTGAGAAACTTTAGAATTTACCAAAAGATGTTTATACTCTTCACTCTTGCAAATAGTTGAAAAACTTAAGTCCTCACAGCTCCTTGGTGTACTAGTAGTTGTAATTATATTTACATAATAGCAACATATGGATATGGACAAATTCATTCAGAACTTAACTACAAGAGCAAAGAAATAATGAAATAGAAGAATCACAAAAACATTCGCCTGGAAAGGTATTGCTAGATGGTTATCCAATATCCATCCCAAACTCATCCTTAACATCAACAACTAAAGTGAACTTGTTCTAATGGTTGACGTGAAGTTTGTAGTGCAATTTAACTCTACAATATTTTTAGAATTCATGCATTCCTATACTTAATGCATTTCCAAGTCAAGATTGGACAAGAACAATCTATGATTGACCGGTTGGAATAATAAGATTGAAGTATGCTTTTCTTTCATTTGTTACACAAGTAATAATCAATCTTGAAATTTCCTCCAAAATTCAATAATAAATGTCATTAAAATACATGAAAAAAATATCACTTTTTAGCATGACAATATTAGTCATGCTAATGACATTCATAGAAAATATTAATAATAAAAAATGTAGACCTAATCCTCTCTCCCATAACTAAGCACCACATAAAATAGTCCTATTCTTGCCTTTTCAATGATCGAATTGATCATGATATAATCAAAGATCAAGATCAAATCATGAAAATGGGCAATAAATATTAAGGAAGAATTAAACAATAAATTACATATAACACATTATAAACTCCAAGAATTAAAAAGTAAATTACAAAAAGAGCAACCAAAAAACAAAAGATCACTTGTATAATTCAAAAGCTTACCATATCTTTGAATTATATGTTCTTTGGCGACACTTTCCCTCTAAATCTATTAGCCATTTTTTCATTTCACACCAACATTAAGATCAAACAAAATGAAAGTATAAAAGTTTATCCTATCGTTTTAAAAGAGACTAAAAGATTACCTCAAAAGTTTGAGCTACGATTTAGAAATATAAAAGAAGATTCCCAACTAACATTTCCTTTGGTTTCAAAATAGGAGAGAGGCATACCAAATAAGGTTTTCCTTTTATTTTAAATTAGAAAAGAAGGTTACTACAGAAAGGAGATGGAAGTTTAGTGGAGGAGGGGGGTTTAATGTTTGTGAGTGTTCATTATTAACTTTTTGCCTCTTTATTGAAAAGGTAAATCAAATTAAGTTTAATTTTCCCCATACCTAAACACACAAAGAATCAAAGTGATGTTTTGATTGAGGAGATAGAGTTATTGTTTGTGTCTGTTCCCCAAATGAGTTGGGTCTTCTCCTATTGTAAAGGTGACGTTTGGTCTTCTATAGGGTTAGGTCTTCTTAAGGTTGCACTCAAGTAATTTAGGTCTTCTCACATTAATAATAGGCATCATGCAAAAACCTACTTTTTTGCCTATCATTGTTGGTCATCCCTTCTATGTAATTATTTATAGGCTCTTCCATTTTGGTTTTCCTTTTCTATTGATGTTGATGAGAATGGTAATATTATCCTCAACTAGTATTTATAACCTTAAGACCATCTTTATTGAAGAGACGTAAAGGCAAATTGAAAGGTTGCTTCATATTGGTAGATGAAAGGTTGTCTTGGAAACGTGTCTTCAATGAAAATTATATGTAGACATGTTGCTTCATGTTGGTAGATACACTTATCTTTTCCAATTTATATTTTCTTCTCCTACTAATGTTACACATCAATTCTTATACTTATTAAAAATTCTTAAAATTATTTGAAATCTCTTAGTAAACCATAAAAATTAGATAATTCTTCAATTTTGTCCACTTATTATAATTAATTAAGTTCTAATAATTTTCTTAATTCCTACTAATCATGCCCTTATTGACACAATTATATAAAAATCAGTAAATTAAAAATATTATATTAGCTAATTTTTATAATTAATAAAATTCCTTTTGTGATTTCATGTATTTCTTTTTAATTCCTACTCACTCTGGCCTAATTGTCTTAACTTATTTAACAATCACTCAATTTTAGATTAATATAATTTCGAATTTTTATAATTAAAGAAATTTCCTTAGTGATTTCACGTAATCCTTTTCGATTCTTACTAATCATGCTCTAATAAACACAATTATATAAAATCAATAAATTAAAAATATTATATTACCCAATTCTTATAATTAATAGAATTCTCATAGCAATTTCACATAATCCTTTCATATACCTACTCACCCTACCTAATCAGCTCAATTCTTTTAACAATAACTAAATTTTAAATGAATATAATCGCTAATTATTATAATTAATGCAATTCCCTTAGCGATTTAATGTAATCCTTTTTTATATCTACTAATCATGCTCTAATCAATACAATTATATAAAAATCAATAAATTAAAAAATATTATATTAGCTAATTCTTATAATTAATAGAATTCCATTAGCGATTTTACATAATCCTTTTTGATTCTTACTCGTCTTGCCCTAATAGGCTTAATTCTTTTAACAATTACTAAATTTTAAATTAATATAATCGCCTAATAGGCTTAATTCTTTTAACAATTACTAAATTTTAAATTAATATAATCGCTAATTTTTATAATTAATGCAATTCCTTTAACGATTTCACATAATCCATTCTGATTCTTACTAATCATGTCTTAATCGACACAACTATATAGAAATCAATAAATTAAAAAAATATTATATTAGCTAATTCTTACAATAATAGAATTCTCTTAGTGATTTCATGTAATCCTTTCCGATTTCTACTCGATCTACCTTAATCAGCTCAATTTTTTAATAATAAAATCAAAATTTAAATTAATATAAGCGCTAATTTTTATAGTTAATGCAATTCCCTTAGCAATTTCACGTAATCCTTTTTAATTCCTACTAATCATGCCCTAATTGACACAAATATATAAAATCAATAAATTTAAAAATATTATATTAGCCCATTCTAATAATTAATAAAATTTTCTTAGCAATTTCACGTAATCCTATTAGATTCCTACTCGCTCTGCCCTAATTGGCTTAATTTTTAATAACAAATCAAATTTTAAATTAATACAATTGCCAATTTTTATAATTAATACAATTCACTTAGCTATTTCATCTAATCATTTTTGATTCATACTAATCTTGTTCTAATCACTAATGGAATTCTATTATAATTAAAGCAATTCCCTTAGCAATTTCATGCAATCCTTTCTTATTACTACTAATCATGTCCTAATTGACACAATTATATAAAAATCAATAAATTAAAAATATTACATTAGCCAATTCTTATAATCAATATAATTCCATTAGCGATTTCACATAATCCTCTCTTATTCATATTCGTCCTGTCCTAACAAGCTCAATTCTTTTAACAATCACTAAATTTTGAATTAATATAATTACCAATTTTTATAATTAATGCAATTCTCTTAGTGATTTCACGTAATCCTTTTTTATTCCGACTGATCATACCTTAATCGATACAATTATATAAAATCAATAAATTAAAAAAATATTATATTATTTAATTCCTATAATTAATAAAATTCCATTAGCTATTTCACGCAATCCTTTTAGATTGCTACTTGCTCTACCAAATTGGCTCAATTCTTTTAACAATTACTAAATTTTAAATAAAATAATTGCCAATTTTTATGATTAATGCAATTCCCTTAGCGATTTCACGTAATCCTTTCCAATTTCTACTAATCATGCTTTAATCAACACAATTATATAAAAATCAATAAATTAAAAATATTATATTACCTAATTCTTATAATTAAAAGAATTCCCTTAGTAAGTTCATGCAATCCTTTTAGATTCCTATTTGTCTACCTAATTGGCTCAATTCTTTTAACAATCACTAAATTTTAAAAGAATATAATTGTTAATTTTTATAATTAATGAAATTCCCTTAGCGATTTTATGGACTCCTTTATTATTTCTACTAATCATGCTATAATCGACGCAGTTACATAAAATTAATAAATTAAAGAAATATTATATTAGCTAATTCTTATAATAGAATTTCGTTAGCAATTTCACATAATCCTTTTCGATTCTTATTCGCTCTACCCTAATCAGCTCAATTATTTTAATAATAAATCAAATTTTAAATTAACATAATCGTCAATTTTTATAATTAGTGCAATTCTCTTAGCGATTTCATGTAATTCTTTTCGATTCTTACTAATTATGCCTTAATCTGTACAATTATATAAAATCAATCAATTCCAAAATATTATATTTGTCCATTCTTATAATTAATAGAATTCTCTTAACAATTTCACGTAATCCTTTCAAATTCCTACTCATCATATCGTAATCGACTCAATTCTTTTAACAATAAATCATATTTTAAATTAATATAACAACCAATTTTTATAATTAATACAATTCCCTTAGTTATTTCATGCAATCCTTTTTTATTTCTACTAATCATGCCCTAATTGACACAATTATATAAAAATCAATAAATAAAAAAATATTATATTAGCTAATTCTTATAATTAATAGAATTTCCTTAGCAATTTTGTATAATCCTTTCAAATTCGCACTCACCTTGCCTTATTGGCTCAATTCTTTTAACAATAAATCAAATTTTAAATTAATATAATCACCAATTTTTAAAATTAACACAATTTCCTTAACAATTTCACATAATCCTTTTTATTTCTACTAATCATGCCTTAATGACACAATTATATAAAAATTAATAAATTAAAAAATATTATATTAGTCAATTCTTATAATTAATAGAATTTTCTTAGCGATTTCATGTAATCCTTATTTATTCCTACTAGCCCTGCCCTAATCAGGTTAATACTTTTAACAATCACCAAATTTTAAATTAATATAATCATCAATTTTTATAATTAATGCAATTCACTAGCGATTTTTTGCAATCATTTCTGATTCCTACTAATCGTGCCCTAATTGATACAGTTATATAAGAATCAATAAATTAAAAAATTTTATATTAGCTAATTCTTATAATTAATAGAATTCTCTTAGCGAGTTCGTGTAATTCTTTTCGATTCCTACTCGCCCTTCCTTAATCGGTTCAATTCTTTTAACAATAAATCAATTTTAAATTTAATATAATTGCCAATTTTTAGAATTAATGCAATTCCCTTAGTGATTAACGCAATCTTTTCTGATTCCCACTAACCATGCCCTAATTGACACAATTACATAAAAATCGATAAATTAAAAATATTATATTAGCAAATTTTTACAATTGATAGAATTTTGTTTGCGATTTCATGTAATCTTTTTTTATTCCTATTAGCTTTACCCTAATTGGCTCAATTCTTTTAACAATCAGTAAATTTTAAATTAATATAATTATTAATTTTTATAATTAATGCAATTCCCTTAGTGATTTCATGTAATCCTTTTTTATGCCTATTAATCATGCCCTAATCAACATAATTATATAAAAATCAATAAATTATAAAATATTAATATTAGCCAATTCTTATAATTAATAGAATTTTCTTACCGATTTCACATAATCCTTTTTTATTTCTACTCATCTTGCCCAAATCGACTCAATTCTTTTCACGATAAATCAAATTTTAAATTATTATAAATCCAATTTGTATAATTAATGTTATTCCCTTAGCGATTTCACATTTCCTACTAATAAAGGCGTAATTGACCAAATTTTATAAAAATCAATAAATTAAAATATATTATATTAGCTACTTCTTATAATTAATAGAATTTTCTTAGTGATTTTATGTAATCCTTTATGATTTCTACTCGTCCTACCCTAATCGACTCATTTATATAAAAATCATTGAATTAAAAATAATATATTAGCCAATTCTCATAATTAATAGAATTTTCTTAGCGATTTCACATAATCTTTTCTCATCTGATTTCTACTCTTCATACGTGAATCAATTCAATTATATAGAAGGCATTAAAATTAACAATTAATATAATTTTTAATCTTTATAAAGAATAGAATTTTGTTTTTGATTTCACATATCCATTCTTACTCACCGTATTGTGTCCTAATCGACTTAATTTTTTTAAAATCACTAAAATTACAAATTAATATAATCTCTTATTTATAAATTTTGACTTTTAATTATCATTATTGACAACTCAACTTGGATAACGAATGAAATTAATTTGTGTTTGCTTCGTTATTGAATGTGTGCTATGCATGATTCTTGAGAAGTTCAGTATTGCATATGTGTTAGTGGATATAATTCTTGAGAAGTTCACTATTAAATGTTAAGGAAAATGCTTGTTACTAGAACTGAAAGGTCTCAACATCACTTACCTATATAAAAATTAATAGAAAAGTATCCATAATTTCCTTTATACCAACTATAACCTTCTAAGCACCAAAGTATCCATGGGTATCTCTACACCAACAGTAAAAAAATGCTAAATGGAACATCCCTCCATCTCTTACTGGCTTTGAGGTTATGTACTTGAAGATGAAGGAAGGTTATGAAGAACTAAAAAATGAAATTAAGGTCTGTCTGACAAGGCAGGTTATGGACTTCGAAGAACAATATGTCAGGGACATGATTCTGCAGTAATTTCCTTTGTTAAGGATGTATGACTTGTTTCTTAAAGCTGTCAAGGAGGAGAAGGATCAAAAGCCTCTTGTTATTATCTTGCCTGATATAAATTCTGAAATTTGAGGCCTCCAGTCATCATCTTGAATAATTTTTTATCCTTTTATTTTCATTGCTAATGAAAAATTGTACTTATATTGTTAAAATCAAAATCAATGAAATGAAACTTTTTGTTCTTCTTAACAACTTTCTTTTTTTTTTATTTGCATTTACCTCCAATTTTGTTATGATATAACTTGTGTGCTATGACACCAATGACTGAAGTAGTGGTTCAACTCATCCATTAGCTCATTCAGCATTATTAAATCAAGATAATAATGACCAACCTTTCTCATTTGTTCATTACCTTTAAATAAGAATCAAAGTTTCAAGTATGAAAGAACCTTGCTCTATGTTCATTCAAGTTCTTTTTTTTGGAAAGGACAAACCTTTAACAACTAGCTTAGCTGAAGTAGTGGTTCAACTCATCCATCGCCTAATTACATTATTGAATCCAAATAATCATGGAAAGACCTATTTTATTTGTTTGTTAGCTTTGATATACAAATTAAATCAAATCAAAAGTGATTTATTGAATCAAGATACAAGATAATAATAGACCTTTAATATATGAATCAAACTTGCCATTAATACATAAAAGAATCTTAAACTTAATAATTTTTTGGTTTGGCAATGGTAAACCTTTAACAACTAGCTCATTTGTTAGTTGTATTTTTGTGTCAAGAATGAGTAGACTTAATAAGCTTGTTTGCAACTTGAAAGGGTCCAATTGCTCGACTAGAATAGTTAACATAGTTTATTAGTACTTTGTTATAGATTACTTACTTAAAACATATGAAAAACAAGTTTAATTCCCATATTTTCATTTTCTCTAGTTTACTTAAAACATATGAATAACAAGTTTGTTAGTATAGGAATAAAATTTTTTTTAATTCAAACCAAAACTTGGAACAATAACAATGGTTTTTAACTTCTTTCCAAAGAGTTATGAATTCAAGTCTACCATAATAATTAATCAAACTCTACCATAACAATGGATCAAAGGCAACCAAACAAGAGAATACTAAAACACAAATGAACTTTCAAAAGGGGTACAAATTCAAATTAAAGAGTTTTATTACAATCCGAAGAGTACAAATTCAAATTAAAGAGGTTTACAACACAACATTGTGATTAAAAAATTAATAATAATTCCAACTATATAGCTTGAAATAAATTTATTCAACGTAGATGAATTTGGAACAAAATCAAATACAAGCATACCAACAGATTGCTCATTGCAAATTCCTTGTTCCTTCTTCTTCATCTCAAAATCTTGACCAGCTTAAGGAACATAAGTTCCTTCATCAATCTCATTAGAACATCCTTGTTCATGTGAATTTTGATAAAAAAAATAAATGAAAAGTAGTCAACAATAGCTTCTTCTTCAGTTTTGAGCAATTTGTATATGCTTCCACCATAACTAAGAACATGAGGTGCACATGTTTCCCGGTTATTGTAAATTCTAGGTCGCATGAGTTTGAAAACAACATAAAACTTCTTTTGTTTATTTTTTTTGTTCTTCATTTCCATGGCATTACAATAAAAATCAAAATAAGAAATCTAGGAAAAAAAAAAAAAAGGAAAGCTTCTTAAAAATAATTTTAGATCATGAAAGGTCTTTAAGGATATCCATGGCTTATTAGCTAATCTCAATAGTTGCTAAGAGATAGTTGTTCTTGGAAACTTAATCTTTTGTTTGGAAAATAAGAACAACTTAAATAAAGAAAGAGAATGAAATTCAAATTTCAATTTTGAAGAGAGAGAATGAAATTTCAAATCTCATATCTGAAATTTTCACCAAACCTAACTAAGGGTATATTTGTCAATAAATTTATTAAATGACATGCTTACCTTAAGATGTACCATGAAAATCTCTAAAATGTCCCTCTTTATCCAGATAGATTCTAGCTAGATATATTTATTGAAATAATGGGAGCCAATTATAAATAATAAATATTAGAATAGAGGGACCCACTACAAATTAACTAATTATGAAAGCCATTCATTCCATTCCTATTGCCAAGGCTAGAGCATAAGCTTATAAAAGTTAAAGTAATGTCATACTTTCTATCTAACTGTTCCTCTACTTGGTGTATTAGGAGTTTCTTTTAGTGTTTCTAAAATAATATGACACAACACTCTAGCATTGATCCAACTGATTGCAAGTTCTTGCCAATAATAATGATAACAATAATAATAATAATAATAATAATAATAATAACAATATGATGTAAACAGTCAATCACCAAATTAGTGCCTCGATAATTTTATACTTTCTTCATTTCACAAAAATAGATTTATTTTTATTTTCACACAAATTAAAAAATTTGAAATAATATAATCATAATAGTTAATTTTACTTACATTTTTAATATATCTTTATTTAAGTAGGATAATTTATATTATTTCAACTACTATTAAATAATGCTAATCTATATTTATTGATAAAACGTTCATATTTATTGATAATAAGAATATTAAATAAGGATATATTAAAAGAAATTAATTATGAAAGGAGAGATTATTGTTTCATTGATTTGAAGATGTGATCATTGATGGTAATGATTCCTCTTTCAAATGATCAGAATATAATTTTGGTTATGAAAGAGATTTGAAAAAAAAAGAAGCAATTGGGTGAATATAATAGTATCTAGTAGAAAAGTAGTAGGTTAAGTTATTTAGATTGGTTTACCTACTTAATAAGTGATCGGTCATTTGATCAAATAGTTAGAATAAAATATAAGTGTTCTAATGGTTCTAAATTACGTGGCTCATCAATGAACTAAGTACGCTATAGAATGACTCTATTTTAAGATATAATCATTTGAATTCTCTTTCTTTTTTTTAACCATATGCTATAAAATTAGACAAAAAATTGTTGAAGTGACTTGCTACAAAAAGAACATCATGAAAAATTAATAATATGGTAAAAATTAAATATGTTGACTCGTGAAATATAAAAGTATATTGTGTGGATTTTATTTACACCTTGAGATTTTTGTTCCAAAGGAATATATATATATATATATATATATATATATATATATA
>CATIWR010709652.1:0-33262 GCA_949677035.1 Omphalea diandra | reverse complement strand
TCATTTATTTGTTTTTCATATCATTGATATATCTCTGTGTTTTTTTTTTTTTTGTGTTTTTTTTTTTTTTTTTTGACATATATATATATATATATATATATATATATATATATATATATATATATATATATATATATATATATTCATTTTTATCTTGTATTTATTAAATAAAATTTAATTTTCTTGTTTTATTGAAAAGTAGATTTTTTTTGTAATAGTTAATGATAAAATTTTTAGTAAATTCTAGGTGTGTGTGTGTGTGTATATATATATATATATATATATATATATATATATCGTTATGTAAAATTCTAAATTATTTGGGTAATTTATTAATTATTTAAGACAATTTTGATCATTATCTTGGATTATTTTATTAACATAAAATTTGTATAAGGTGATAAATATTATACATACTCATAAAATTAACATTTAGACACTGTAAAATTACATTGATTATGGTATTGTAATATAATCTAAACTTTATTAGGTTGTGATCAAACCAACCTAATTCCACACAAGGAATTACAAAGCAAACCTAAACATGGATGTCCAACATCCTTATTATCCGTATTATTCCCAATCTATGATCACCAAGATGAGACAGGTGAGAATGGTGGAATGCTTTGTTCATTTCTAAAGAAATTAGCAGGATCAACTTGGTTCTTGACATGAACCAGCCTATCAAAATTATTCTTGAAATACTTGGTGCCCCAAATGCTAGCTTGCTTATAACTTGTATTGCCTAGGTTGTTCATCCCAAGGTCAAGATCCCTGTAGTTGACATATGCTTCTCTTGGATTCCTGGAAACATATGGGGCCAAGAATCTATAAAGCCTTCTAATCCATGTTATATGCTTTTTTGTAGCCTCAATTCCTTCATCATCCCAAAACACAGCATGCTGGATATGGTACAAAATTCCAGCTCTATGTGGATATGGAATGCTGGATTCTGAAATCTCACTCATTCTTGCTCCATATGGACTTAGATTGAATCGGCCTGTACCCACTCCTATTTGGAAAAGCCTTTTCCATATTCCTTCTATTGCAACTTCAGGCATAGGTTCCTTCACATAGTCAGATTTTATTTTCGCAAATCTTACAGAAGGTTGTGTCCTGTTAAGCAAAATATCCAAGGACGTAGTTCTTGGGAATCCATTGAAGTAAAGGATCGATTCAATCCAGGTCATTTGAATACAGTGTTCTTTCGTCAAACCCAGTTGAGGAAAGCTTTCTTGCATCAACTTAAGAAGCCTATCAACACCACCGAGAAACAAGGCATTGAATGATGCTCTTATTGTTGTCTTCCCTTGTTGAGTACTGGAATTAATTCTCTCCAAGAAAATAGCGATGAACAAATCTTCATCAAGTTTGTGCGCCACATTTTGCCATTGATGAACAGCCTTAGTTGCATTTTGCTCCAGAGTTCTATCCACTGTGAATACAGTCACTGTCGGTGGAACTGGAACCAATTTTATTTTCCAAGCAATAACGATTCCAAAGGTATTTCCACCGCCTCCTCGAATAGCCCAAAAAAGATCTTCACCCATTGAAGCTCTGTCAAGGATTGTTCCACTGGCAGTGATAATTTGTGCATCAATTATGTTATCTGCAGCGAGTCCGTATTTTCGCAGCAACACACCATACCCTCCTCCACTGAACAGCCCACCAATACCGACAGTAGGGCAAACACCAGCAGGAAAGGCAAGAGTTCTACTTTTCTGTGCAATACTATAGTAAAGTTCGCCTATAGTTGCACCAGATTGAACCCATGCAGTTCTATTGGATTTATCAAAAGTGATAGATCGAAGATTGATTAGATCAACAATCACAAATGGGAGAGGGGAAACGTAGGAAAGACCTTCAAAGTCATGACCGCCACTTCGAACTCTTATTTGCAAGCCATGTTTCTGAGAACAGATAATGACAGCTTGGATGTGAGAGACATCCAAAGGAGTAACAATAACTTGAGGTTTTGGGGTGTTGGTTGTGTCGAACCTTCGGTTGTATATGGAGAATTGCAAAACAGATAAAAAGGAAGAGTTGATGGGGGTGTAAATGACTTTGGAAATAGAGGTTGGGCTTTCAGATTCATGGGTAAGACATTGAAGAAAATCTTCATGGGTATGAGCTGAAATTTGATCCCATGAGATTGGCAGTAGAACAACAAAAAGTAATGCTAGTATTGAATAAGATTTTGGCGAACACATATCTTCTGGTTGTTTAAGTTTGTGGATGATGCAAGTTTTAAAGAGGGAAGTAGTGAGGAGGATGGAAAATGTCAACGAGTTCGCTTGCACGACAAGAAATCCCCAGTCAACTTTCGCGGCAGGGACTTGTCAAATTTGAGGATAATATAAGCTGTGTTGGCCAGATTGATATCCCACTTCGATTCCTGAAAGTTCAAGTGCGGTCTAAATATTTTATATATTTTATTTAAAATTAAAGTATATAATTAGAATATAATTGAATTTTAGTTTATAGCATTGGAAAATATTTAAATAAGCGTGATTAAAAATTTAAATCAAACAGCTAAATAGTATAAAAAAATTACTATAATATGTAAATATCATAATAATAAATGAAAATTAATTATTTAATATAATTATATCATATGAATTATGAGTTAAGTATATCTAATAATATTTTATTTATTATTAATTTCAGTTTAAATATATAACTTCAATTAGAAACAGAATAAATATCTAATTTGTATAATGTTTTCATGGAGACAAGGAAAAGATATAAAAGTGGCTAACTAGGAAAAATATTTTTAGATATAAAAGAATATAGAACTTTTTTTAAATTGACAATAATATCTTAAGTTATAAATTTTAATTGAATGGATAATATTTTTTATATAATTAATTATTATTTTAATTTTAAATATTTATAATATTTGAAATCTATAATATATTATTTATAAAAGTGAATAATTAGAAAAAACTTTATGGACATAAAAGATATAAAAAAATTTTAAATTAACAATAATAATCTTAAGTTATAAATTTTAATTAGATGGATAATAATTTTAATAAAATCAATTATTACTTCAATCTTTGAAATTTGTAATAATTTGAAAATAATTGAAATAATTGATATTATTTTGATGTATGAAACTTGTGATTATTGGAAATAACTGAAAGAATAATGGATAAGATGTTTATATATTTAAATTAGTGTTACGTTATTTTTTAAATATTTAAAATCTATATTTATACTATATATAAAAGTGGCTAACTAGAAAAAAAAAACGTTTTTGTAGGTGTATAATTTTTTTAAATTGATAATAATAACCTTGAGTTATAAATTTTAAATGTATGGATAATATTTCTTTATATAATTAATTATTATTTAATTTTAAAATTTGTGATATTTGAAATATATAACATTATTTATAAAAGTGGCTTATTAGAAAAAATTTATGAACATAAAAGGATATAGAACATTTTTAAATTAATAGTAATAAACTTATATTATAAATTTTAATTGGATTGATAATATTTTTTTATAGAATTAATTATTATTTCATTCTTTAAAATGTGTAATTATTTAAAATAATTGATACTATTTTAATCTTTGAAATTACTAGAATAATAGGTAGAGATGTTTTTTTTTTTTTTAAGTTAGTGTTATTTTATTTTTAAATATTTAAAATTAAGATACATATAATTTAAATTTGGGTTCATCAAGCTTGTGTAATAGTATAATGATGGTTTGCAAAAATTTTTGTAGAAATGTCATATATACTAAAACGATCATAGGACAAGATACAAACAAGTATTGTTCCTAAGAATTCTTCTTTTTTCAACTAAAAATGAAGGATATTTTTTAATTTAAAGAAAATAATATACAATATGCTTTTGTTTTGCCATGTCCATCATGGTCAAATAATATCAAGTGTTGAAATTTATTTATCACAAAATATTTTTTTTATATAGACAGTTATATATAGCATTATCTAGACAAATTTTAATATCTACCACAAAAGTTTTTGCACAATCTCACAAATAATGAAAGTACAAAAAATTTATACTAAAAATATTATTTTACAAATAACTGCTTCTCTCATAACAGTAAAATTTTGTTATACAGTAAAATTTTTTTAAATATATTTGTAAATAAAATTATTATCATAATATTACTATGATATTTTAATTGCTATAGTGAATATATATATTGATGACGATGGCAGCAAAAATATCTTATATATTTCTTAATATTATTTATTTAATTTTTGTTAATTTATATCTCTTATTTAGTTTTTAAATTTGATTTTTTCATCATTCATCCTAAATTTATTTTTTCATTCATTTATTAATGAAAAATGATATTAACAAGTTTATTTTAGATGCATTTTAGAAAATTTTTAATTGTTTATAATCTTAAATTTTATTCTTTTTATTTATATGAATATAAAATTAACAAATTCATGTAGTTAATAATTATTTTAATTATATGCAGTATACATGCAGTAAAAACTAGTAAAGAAAAGGAAATGAAAAGAGGAAGATGATAATATGGTGAGAGGAAATAATAGTGTAACGTTGTAGTTTATACAAAATATATATAACATGATATGTACAAAATTAAAAAGAAAAAAATTATAATATGATGATGAATGGATTTGGCTTAAGGATGAATTCCCAGTGGCGGTTCATAACCTTGCATTGGCTAATTTGCCTTAATGTTTGTATGATCTCTATTGTTCCCTGTTTTTGGTGTATACTCTTTTTCCTTCCAAGATTTTTCCATAGGATTTTGCTTGGAAGGTTTTTTAATGAGGCACCCTTACCTTGAGCATCATCTATTTAATGGAGTTGATTTTTCTCTCAAAAAATAAAAATTAAAAAAAAATCTAAATAACCATATGTATTGGTACAAAGAGGAACTGCATATTAGTGTCTAATCCTTCTCAAGTGAGTCTTTTGAAGCCATCTTTTATATGGTTTGAAATAGGCTTCACGCCAATGGAACATTGAATTTACCTCTTTTCTCCATCAGTTGCATTTCACTCATCATTGCCTGTTTATCAAGCTAGACCATCATGTTTTTATTGTCTTATTAGTTTATGTTGATGATGTCATTATTACTGGCAATGCCATTCTTGCTATTGACGAGGTTAAAGTTGCTCTCCATGCAAAGTTCACCATCAAGGATATAGGCTTCCTTAAATGCTTCTTAGGTCTTCAGGTGGCTCAATCTTCTTAAGAAACTTTTCTTAATCAAAAGGAATATATTCTAGATTTGTTACATGACACTCACATGTAGGATGTCAAGGTTTCATCCCTTTGCCTCAAAGACTTCATTTGGAACCTGATAAGGTTAATCTCCTATCTAATTTGAACCAGTATAAGAGATTGATTGTGTTGTGAATGCTAAGAGAAGAATTTTTAGAGAACATGTAACCCAAGGCATTTGACTCAGTTCTCTTCTTTGAATGATGTGTTTTGAATAATAACAAAACTATAACAAAATCAAAAGAAGTTTGAATATTTTGTACTTTAGTGTTTGTTTGATGTTTTAAACATATTCGACAAATGTCAAAAGGAGGAGATTGTTGTGAACCAAGTCCTAATAAACGTTAAAGGCCCAGAACAAATTCAATGAGCATTAAAGGTTGGGCAATGGATGTTAATTGGATGTTGCTCTTTTACAAGTCTTTTAGACCTCGCAATAGGCATTGTCCATTTGCAATGAGCATTGAAAAAGTGCTCCAGGTTGAGTTGTACTGGACCTCACAATGGGCATTGATTTGGACTAGCAACAGGCATTGTAAGTTCGCAATAGACATTACAAGTTCGCAACAGGCATAGGAAAAGTGTCCAAGTCTAAGCTAAAGCTACTGGAATCTAAATTGAGCATTGGTCCTTCTCAATAATTGTTGAAGGTTTTTTCCAACGGGTATTATGAATTGCTCAACAGGAGTGGAAAGCTACTGTACAAAGTTTGGAAAAATAGAGCATAAAGTTAAAGCTTTATGGAAATGAACAACGAACATTGTTCTCTCTCTAATAGACATTATAGTCAAAGCTAATAGACATTGAAAGACAATCAACAAGCATTGGAAGTAACCGTTATAAGTTCAATAGGTGTTGTTACCTCTAACGACTAGCTTTGAAGAAAAGAGCAATATCAATTATTCCAGCTACTAGTTTTGGAGTTTGTCTAAAGAGCATTTTCAGAGTTTAGAAAGGTTAAGAAGAAAGGCTAGAAAATATTGTGAACAAGTGTGAACAACTTTGTAACTCTTTATGCAAACCTTTTATGGTGTTACTTTGTATTTGGGCAGAGTGAGTTTGTTTTTGTTACTCTTTAGAGAGAATATTTTCTTGAGCACTAATTGTGTATTTGATGTCTATTTGAGAGGTTTAGGCATCACTTGGATCTTTCCTTACTAGAGGTTGTAAAGGTTGGTATTGTGGCTACAAAAATACCAAGGTAGGTTCATCCTAAGCTTGTAAAAGGAAAGGTTATCCTTGAGTTTATAAAATGGAATGTTGTTCATGAGGCTAGAAAAAAGGAAGGTTGTTCCTGAGCCTGAAAATGAATATATAAGCCTAAGTGAAAACTAGAGGAGTGGAGTAGGCAAGTTACCGAACAACTATAAAATCCTTGTGTTGATTTTTGTGTTTGTGTTTGTTTTTGGTTTTTGTTTACATATCAACTCCTCCCCTCCCCCCCCCCCCCCTACTTGGGTTGCCACATTGCCACTTAGCCTAACAAATTGGTAAATTTCTCTACTTGAATCTCACTAAACCAAATCTTAGCTATATTGCCCAACATTGCAGCCAATATGGGCTTTACTGTTTGCGAACTCCAATGGCTTTCTTATCATCTTCGCGATTCGCAATAATATCTTCCTCTCCCCATTGAGCTTCACTGTGATAGTCAAGTAACATTGCATATTGCGGCAAATTCAGTGTTTCAATAATGCACAAAACACTTGTATATTGACTGCCATTTGTTTTGAGATCAGTTCAAGCTTAGCTTCATTCATCCTACTCATATTTCCATTAAACACTAGCTTGCTGATCTATTTGCAAAGCCCTTATCTTCTGCTTAACATTCTTCTTTTATCTCCAAATTGGGTTTGCTTTATTTGCAGTCTCCGTCTTGGGGGGTATAGAGTTAATTATTTGTAACCAACTCTTAGTTAGTTTGACACGTGTAATTACAATGTGTGTATAAACTCACTTTCAGCTAATTGTAAAAACTAACTCATTTTGTTTAGTTCATCATCAATAATATTCAAAACTTTCTCTAAACTCTCTCTAGATTTTCTTTCCCCAAATACAATCCGCTAGAGATAGTTATTTGGAATTCCATGAAGCTAATCGCGACTATAAATGCTCCATATTATGTTGAAAATTCTAGCTCTTAACTCGGCCTTGGCATGTCGGAGCCCCCTAATGGAGACCTATATCATTAGCTACCTCCATCCCACCCAAATCGGAGATCAAACTTCTCAAATTTCTCCCAACATTCTTAGAAAACACCATTATGCATTTACTAAAATTCACGCTTTAAACAGATGTCTGACAAAATATATCTAACACATTTATAACCACCTGCATTTGGGATACAGAAGCTTCTGCGAAAAGAATAACATCGTCCGCAAATTCAAGATGCGAAATCATTGGACTGTGCTTATGAATTTGAATGGGTTTCCATCTATCTTCCGCCACTTCTCACTTAATGTAATGAGACAAACTCTCCACACAAAGAATAAAAATGTGCAAGGAAATTGGATCACGTTGGCGGACCCCCCATGTCAGTTTGAACCCTTCCATGGCCTCTCTATTCCGCATAATTTGCATAGACGAAGACTTAATACATTCCACAATTCGCTAAACCCAGCCAAAAGGCAAATGAGCCTCTAACAAAGAATCCTAAATAAACCTCCAATCCAACCTATCACACGCCTTCTGTAAATCTATTTTGATAGCCACCAAACACGGTCCAATATTCCATTTCCCCATTGAATTATGAATGGAATAATCATGTTTTTATTATATTGATAGATTTCTTGACATATACCATACATATTGACGAGGGTACAACAAGAGATAACTACTACGGTATAATATGATAAGGATAACTACAATATAGCTTCTTCTAAAAAAAATAAAGATAATTACAGCTATTAATATTCCCTTCAGAAAAATTAAAACATTTTCGCAAAATTTTAGTTGCATTTAAAACTTTTAATCAAGTCAATTATACTTAAATCTTGTTACAACAATTTTAATTATAGCCAAAAACAAAATTAAAAGTTAATAAAGAGTACATTTGCATTAAATTACCTATATACTTTTCAATTAGTTCAATCAGATATAAATTAACTTTACATTTTAATTAATATAAAAATTTTCAATTAATCTTGTCAAAATTTTATTATAATTATAAAAATATTATATATTTTTATACGGTAAAAATAATTTCATATTTAAATTTTTAAAAACTAAACATTTTAAAATGTTTTAATCCCTAAATCTTTGTATCTCTCTCTTTAAAAATTTCATAAAAATTAATTATGATATTATTTACAGTAATAAAAACTTATTTCAAACCTTATTTCAACCTTTTAAAAGAAAGCATTATAAATAAACATAAAAAGATTTAACCACATAATATAGAATATGATAATTTAATAATAAAACTTGGTTTGTTTTATTTGATATAATAATTATTTGCTATATAAAATACAAATAATCATTTTTATTTTAATGAAAATTACATTAAATTTAACTAAAAATTAAAATATTGTCCTAATTATGACCCAAAGTTAATTTTGGAATTAGGTGAACTAATTTTTTAAAAAAAAGTGCAAGGTCTAATTTTGTGTGTGTATACTTTGCTAAATTTTATTTTCTAAAATCATTGTAGTTAGATTTGGACACAATCGAATTGATTAAAAATTTAGTATAACTAAAATTTACAAAAAGATTTGAGTTTTGAGTGATTAAACTTTTAACTTCTTGTTGATTGAGATGTAATCAATTATTATATGGTGTTGTAGTAAGAATTTCTCTTAAAAGTGGCAGTATTAGACATGATATGAAATTTTCAATCTGAATTTATTTGATAAAAATTGGATCTAAATTTTAAAACAGATTCAAAATGATTCAGTCTGATATTAACTCAACTTGGTGTTCACTCTACCATAGACCAACTTGATCAGATTTGTTAACTCACCAAAATTGTCATTGCCCTAATATTTAACTTGGAACAATTTTCTCAATCTTGATTGTGGAACAAAACTAATTGCTTAAATGGAAAAGACGTATATGGATATACTCAATTATAAGAATTAAACATAGTGTGATAATTAAAGGATTTTTTTTAGCCTTTAAAAGTTAAAATTGGATTTAAATTTTTTGAAGCTTAAACTCGGCCATGTAACCTTTGAAAACATAATATACTCTTTTAACTTTTGTAAGCTGATGAATTGAATATGAAAGCCCTAAAAAAATAAACATATAAAAATTCAAGCCCATTGTTTTCTAGAGCACCATGAGTTTAAATTATTGCCATAAAAAATAGCATAACCTGTTGTGGGCTTGCCATCATCCACGGAGCTGGCCTAATCGACATCACTGAAAGTTGAAATGTCAAAGGAATCTGACTTGCAAAAGGCCATGATTAATGGAGGATTGCAAGTAGCGAACTCTCCTCTTAATTGCGCTCCAGTGCTCTTCCATTGGTGAGTGCAGAAACTGAGAGACTTTATTAACAATAAAAGAAATGCCAGACCGAGTAATGCACAAGTATTGTAACCCTCCGACTATGCATCGGTCGAGAATGGCATTAGAAAATGAAGTCCCATCATAAGTAGACAACTTTGTATTTGGACAGGAAGGAGTGGATATGGCATTGGCTGAGCTCATATTTGCCTTGCTTAATAACTCTTTGATATATTTAGATTGACTAAGCAATAAACCATCTATTGTAAAGGTTGGTTCAACCCCCAAAAAATAATGAAGAAGACCAAGATGTTTAAGTGCAAAACATTTGCAGACAATCAATAATGCGTTGAGTGAAAGTAGAGGAGAAGCTAGTGAGAATTAAATCATCATCATAAATAAGAGAGTAGGCAGATATAAAACCTTTGGAGTAAAAAAAGAGAGAGCTGTCAGTTTGAGAACTCTTGAAGCCTAATTCTTGCAGTGGATTCGTTAGGCATTTAAACCACTGAACTGGGGATCGTTTCAACCCATATAATGATTTCTTCAATTTGCAAACATAATTGGGATATTTAAAGCTCACAAACCTAGGTGGTTGTTGCATATAGAGATTCTCCTTCAATTGACCATGCAGAAAAGCCTTGGATACATTTTGTTTGATGTTCCAATCTCGTGGTATAGCCAAAGGTAAGGTAAGTCGAATGGTACACGACTTGATTGCAGGGATGCAAGTATATTGAAAATCCATTTCCAGCCATTGATGATGTCCTTTTGCTATAAGTCGCGCTTTGCAGCGCTCAATACTAACATCAAGCTTGTATTTGACCCGATAAACCCATTTGCATTCCACTACATTCTGGTTTGGTGCGGGAGGAACAAGTGCCCAAGGTTCATTTGCCATTAATGCATCATATTCAACTTGCATTGCATCACACCACTTAGGTTGTTTGGCAACTGCTTTGTATGTTGTTGGCTTATTAGGTCGAGAGATAGCTTGAAGAAATGTTTTTGGTTTAAGATGGCCTGTTTATGCTCTTGTAACCACATGGTGCTTTGTTATTTTGGTTTGAGTAGTAATAGATGCTGAAGGACCTGTAAATTCAATAAAATGAACAACCAGAGGTAACCCAGGACTTTTGGTGGATAGCGGACTAGAAATCTGATGTTCATGACAGCTTTGAACAGGTTGGGCTATGGGTGATGGTGAGGTTACATGTGAAAGAGAAGGGGTGTAGCATTTGGTAAGGATGGGGAAGGTTGGCTAGTTGTAGGTGAAGTCTGCATGGTGTAGAGTTTTGTAAGTAAAGATGGTGATCTTGAAGATCTGGTAGGTAATGGAATGGGAGTAGCAGTTTGATTAGGGCCTGAAAAGGTTGGTTAAGGCAAATGGTGTGAAGAGGTTTGTTGGGCTGTATCCGTAGGTTATTGTGTTGTCAAGGGTGGTGTGAATATGATGGCCAGGGTTGAGATATGTTTAGCAATGGTCTTGGAATTGGTGCCATCATCTTGAAAAGGAAATGCCTGTTCAACAAAAATCACATGCCGTGGGACGAGAATTTTATGAGATTGAAGATCTAAGAATAGTATCCTTTATGTAACTTACTATAACCCTGAAAAACACATTTAGAAGAGCATAAAGCCAACTTGTTTGCTGCATGAGGACGCAACCATGAATAACAGAGACAGCCATAAACTCTCAATTCATCATAATTCGGTTGTTAGTTGAATAACTTTTTAAAAGTGGATGTATTTTGAAGAACTGGAGTTGGCAAGCAGTTTATAACGTAAACAGCTGCCTCAAAAGGCATATGTCCAATATGGAGTGGGAACATTGGAGTGAGTTAAGAGTGAAAGGCCTGTTTCTACAATGTGTCTGTTTTCATTCGACATACCCATTTTGTTCAGGTGTATGTGGGCATGAGCTATGTTGTCTGATGCCATTTTCTGATAAATATTTGGTAAGACTTTGAAATTCAACAACCCCCCCCCCCCCCCCCACAAAAAGTCTGCGTCAAACATTTTGATTGTTGTCCCAAAATATTTTTCAACAGCATGTCGAAATTTAATAAAAGTTCTAAGAACTTCGGATTTATATGTAAGGAAATAAACCCAATAATATTTACTGTAATGATCATAAAAAATGAGATAATAGCGTTTGCTATCAATGTAAGAGAAAGGGGCTGGTGCCCATAAATCAGAACAAATTAATTCCAATGGTTGAGATGCTACAAAATTCAAATGAGAGGCAATTTATGGCTCTTGCTAACTGAACATGCATGACATAACAAAAAATCTTTATTATTTGAGGACAAATATTAAATTGAGACAAAGCTTGACGAACAGTTCTAATATTTGTATGAGCAAAATGGGCATGCCATGTTGAAAGCGAACAAAGAAGTGTTCGTTTAGAGCTTGGAGGAACTAGAGTCAATTCTAGCGGATAGAGACCATCTTTATTTGTGCTTGTAGGCAACAAAGCCCTAGTGGGGATATCCTTGACCTTAACATGATAAGGAAAGATTTCAAAAGACACATTGTTAGCCTTAGTAAGAGAAGAAACAAAAAGAAGATTATTGGAGGCATCAGGAACATGAAGAATATCATTCAAAGTAAAAAATTTATTTTGAGAAACACAACGAGAGGAACCAATGTGAGAGCTTGGAAGAGAATTACCATCACTAATGATTATGTTATCTAGGGAATATAATTTTGTCTGTTGCTTAGATGATCAGTTTCAGGCATGAGATGATGATTAGCACAAATTCTACGATCCATTACTGTGGATTAAGTAAACTTGAGGCTAAATTGGAGGCTAGTTTGAGAGTGAAGGATCGAGTATGAGATCCAAGCCTTGGAGATGAGCAGTTTCTAACATTGTAACCTATCCCATGACTATTGTGACATGTAATATTTTTAGGTTGTTGCTGAGTTATGGTACTAGAATGTGGCTGTGAATATGGAGAAAAGGAATATGTGGAGATGGCAAAAGAAGAAGAATTTTGAGGCTGTCTTTGATATTTCCCTCGTCCACGACTTCTAGTAGATCTACCACCACGTCTTCTTGAATTCGTGTGGGATCATTGGGTGAGAAAAGCCGATGGTGGAGTGGGTAAAATGGGTTCTTTCTATTTTGCGTCGGCATTAAGACTGTTTTCTTCACTCAAAATAAGCCATATAAATCATCAAATGCTACAGCATCAAGTCTGTTTTCAGGTGACCTAACAAAAGGTTTGTATTCCATGCCCAGGCCATTTGTAATAACATGAACTAAATCATCTTCACTTACAGGATTTTGTAAGGTAGCAAGCTGATCATACATGTCCTTGGCTCTTTGAATGTAGACAACAATAGACTCATGTGATTCTAGTTAAAGCCTAAAAAATGCAGATTTTATGGTTCTAACTTGTGCTTCAGAACCGGAAGCATATGACCTGGCTAATTTCTCCCATGCTTCTTTAGTATTGGCAGCTCCTACCACTTGTGGAATGAAACTTTTAGTTATGGAACCAATAATCCAGTTAAGAACTAACTAATCTTGGCAAAACCATTATTCATAGCTCGGGTTGTGTTGATTATTTTCTATCGTTTTCGATGGAGGTTGTAGTCTTCCATCAACATGTTTTGCCAAGTCATAACTATGGAAAAGTGGCAAGATTTGGGCTTCCCATAATAGATAGTTCAATTTAATTAGCAGGTGAGTGGCTATATTAGGTAATGCATAGGTAACAATATCACCCATTTGGAGCCGGGCTGTTAGGCCTCTTAAAGCTCTGACACCATGTGAAATAGTGATCGTGAATTGATGATTTCTCATTGATTATGAAAACAGATTATATATGTAGTGTACAGATATAGTGGTTACAACGAAGTGATACGAGAGAAGATATACAAATGCAAAGATGCGCAAGCAGATGAGATAGAGATGAAATTTATCTCTATTGTCATGGTTATCCTGATCACATATAACTTTATGTTAAATCAATTTCAGATTATATTTTCGGGTGAGCTCTGGTCAAATCAAGTCAAAATATATAAATTTTTTTTTTATATTTGTAAGTTTTAGATCAAATTAGATTTCTTTAAATTTTATTTTTAAAATAAAAATATTATTTTAAACTTTAAATGAATTTTAATTATTAAATGAATTTTAATTGTTTTAAATAATTTAATAATTAGGTCAACTTGAGAGGCAGATTAAAATTAGATCAATTTAAGAAAAATTAGAAATTAGATGAATTGGAGTAGCAAAAGAAGAATATTTCAATCAACTAAATTTAATTTTTTTAAACAATGAATTGGAAAAGCTCAATCATGCTTTATGAATTCCCTGACAGCAACAGTATTTACTTTTGTTGTACCACTTTCAGTTTTCTTATTTTTTGCTATGGTTAGAATTAATCAAAATGCTGGTTTGGCCTCCTATTATATTTCAAAATAATTGCAATTATATTCAACTAATTCAATTTGACTTTTTTCTATTGTCAAGTAATTTCATTAGGTACATGCACATATTAAGGTTAAAAATAAAAGCAATTTTCATTAGAAATTAAACTTAGATTGACAAAAACCAGCTTTATTTTCAAAACAAGAAGTCCCATAATCTAATTTTTATATGAAATTTGTGTGTGTCTATGTATTCATTCACACAAAGGTTCCATATATATTTATGGGAAAATTAAGATTTATGTTGTTCTTTGTGATGAAAAATCAAAGAATAATACATGTAGATTAGATAATATGTTCAAATAATTCATGGAAGCATTCAATTTTAGAAAAGGTCACATTCAAATGTTTTGTCATAAAATTGAAAAGGCTATTTAAAATCAAACTATAGAACTAAAAGAAGTGAGTGCTACAAGGCACATGGTTCATCCATTCAAATTCAATTTTAGCGCTTGCTTAAGAAAGCTAGACGTCAGGTTCATAAAAAAAAAAAATGAAAGAAGTATTTTACACGTTTAGATTATGTGTCAAACTCAAATAAGATCGGTTTAAAATTTTTTTTTTTCTTTTATGTTTCTTTACAGGCCATTGTCAATCATCGTCATAAACTGAGAATAATCTCATTTTCTTTTAATTTTGTTATTTATGATTTAATTTTGCTGATATCCATTCTTCGTTTCAGTAAAACATACAACGATGATGCCAAGATTTATTTCTACGGGAGGAAGATTTATGTCTAGCTAGATAGATTTTACATAAAATAGAATATGATTAAATTTTTTTTATTTTTGTTTAAATGTTTAATAAATTTAATTTAATTTTTTAAGGAAATAATTATATATAATGAAAATAAGTAATTGGTCTAAGTTCATATATATATGTATGTATGTATGTATGTATGTATGTATGTATGTAAAAAGGTAAAATAATTAAAGTAAAAAAGAAATTTAGTTTATTCAAAATAATTAGATTATTTAATTAAATTCAAATTTAACTTTAACTTTAATTTTATTTGTATTTAAAATATATTATTTATGTATTTGTTAAGTTTATTGTACCTTTTATGTGCCTGAATTTCAATTTTTTTATTTGGCGTGATAAATTATTTAGTAAGAATAAAAGTTATTTATCATAATAAAATAATTTTTCATAATTTTTTAAATAATTTAATATAGTAACCAAAATATTATTATAACAATATTATTTTTTATTACATGTAATTTGGTTAACACTAAAAATTTGGTGCCTTGTTACAAAATATTATAAAGAATGAGTTTATATCATGATTTATCTTGTATGCTTATTTATTATGATAAACATTTTTTAGCTAAATTTTTTGAGTTTAATTACTCAAAACACTCAAAGCTATTTGTGTTTCAATTATATTCATAACTTCTAATTGAGTCAATTACTCTTTAATTTGATGAATTAATTTCAATTGTAAGTCAAGTCAAAACCATCATTTAACAAAATGTATTAGACTCATTTTCATATTTTAAATTATAAACTTCTTTTATATATTTACATAATAAATTAATAAGTTCTTAATTTTTATTTCAATAATAAAATTTTTTTAGAATGTTCAAATTCATATCACATAATTGATTTTTAAAATAATTCTTATAATATTTTATTTTAAATGATTTAAATAATTTATTATTTTAAATATATAAATTAATTTTTTAAGGAAAACTTGGAAAGAATTCTTTTTAAACTAGAGATGGAGAGATTTATAAATTATGAATTTAAATTTCAAAAATTTATAAACTTTCAATTTGAATATAAAATTATCATATAAAAATATATAATAAATTTAATTAAGCAAAAATAGAATTAAATTGAATGATAATAGAAGCATCATCTTAATTAAGCTCATTAATTGATTTTTTAATCTTTTAGAAATTTTATTTTAAATTATTCAAATAATTTATTATTTAAAATGTAAAATTAATTTAAATGAAAGATTGAGAAATTTTAAAATGAGATATTAAGAGATTTTAAGAATCATAAATTTAAATATTAGAATTTAATAAGTTTAAATAGAAAATTAAAATTCTTTATATAAATATATAATAAATTTAATCAAGCATAAAATGGATTAAATTGAATACAAAAAATAAAATTAGCAACTTAATTAAACTCATGTAATTAATTTTTTAAATATTTTTCAAAGTTTTTATTTTAAATAGTTTAAATAATTTATTATTTAAAATATAAAAATTAATTTTTTTAAAGAGAGATTGAGAATTTTTTTTTTTAAAAAAAAAATAAGAGATTGAGAGATTTTATGAAATATAAATTTAAATTTTAAAATTTAAATTTGTAAACTTACATATAAATTGAAATTCATCATGTAAAAATACATAATATATTTGATTAAGCAAAAATGATATTAAATTGAGTAAAAAATAAAAATGTCACCTTAATTAAACTCATGTAACTAATTTTCTAAATATTCCTTAGAAGTTTTTATGCTAAATGGTTTAAATAATTTATTATTTAAAATATAAAATTTAATTTTTAAGGAGATTAATTGAAATTAAGAAAAAGAGAAAGTGAGATATTTTTATGACTTATAAATTTAAATTTTAAAAATTTTTAATTTTTTAAATTTAAATATAAAATTAATATTCATCATATAGAAGTACATAACAAATTTAATTTTGCAAAAATGGGATTAAATTGAATATCATATTAATTAAACTTTAAACTTAATTTTTAGTTTGATTGAACTAATTGAAAAAGTGTCTATTGAATCTAAATATGCACTTTATTAAAATTTAATTTTGTCTCGATGTATAATTAAAATCAATTCGTCAATTTATACTGCAATTGACTCAATTAGATGTTTTGGTTATAATTAAAAATTCATATAAAGGTTTAGGTTTTTTGGATTATTAAGCTAAATTTTCTTTGTAATTTCTTAAATGATTTAATATAAAAAAAATATCACAAGTTTACTTATTTTTTTTTATAATAATTATGGCAAATTTGTTTTTTATCATATATATATATATATATATATATATATATATATATATATATATATAGAGAGAGAGAGAGAGAGAGAGAGAGAGAGAGAGATACATTTTATCATTTTTATATTATCATCAAGTCAAATAGATCATGTCACAGGTTAATTCATTTGGTTCAGTTTTGATCTGACCTATTGAGTTGACTCGAACTCAACTCTATTTGATTTAAAAATTGTCAGGTCATTTCAAATTTGAATAATTTTGAATTTATCTAGATTCACGTTAGATTTTGGATTGCATAAAAATTGACACCTCTAGTTACTAAATTAAATTGATTGTGGTTTGTTAGGGGGTATATGGCCATAACTACCTCTAGCCCCTCCTCTCTCTAGTTTCATTTAAAGATGGAAAATGGGTTAGTTTAATCACTATCAAGCCGGGTTGGATTCAAGTCACTCAAATTTCAAGCATATTAAAATCACTTATCAAGTTTGCATATAAAAAGAATTTTAGGTCAAGTTTTGAATTTATTTTTAAAATTAATATTTCAAGTTGGGTCATTTGATATTCATTTTTAAAATATCTATTTAAAGTTTTTATTATTAATGTAACATTTTCTCATAATTTATTAAGAGAAAAACACTAATTTTCTTTTAAAAAATTATTTGTAGTTACATAGATTTTACATAAATATAACTTGATTAAAATTTTTATTTGTATTTAAATGCTTAATAAATTAAATATAATTTATTTTTTCAAGTAAATTACTATATATTTAATGAAAACAAGTAATTGAACTAAGTCTATTTAGAATTATATTCAACTCATATATTATAACTTAAATTAGTTTTCAAACAAGTAGACAATATTCAATGATAACAAACCACTTATTATAAGAAATTTTGTGTATTATGATAAAAATTTGTGTGATAAAATTAATTTCATCTTAATATATAGTCTTATCGTGATAAAATTAAATTTATCATAATTATTATAAAAATAAGTAAATTTATTATAAATTATTTTATGTATTAAATCATTTAAGAAAATATAGAATAAAATTTTTACTAAAAAATGTTTATCACAATAAATGAGCATACAAAATAAATTATGATATAAACCATTTCCTTATAATATTTTATCACAATATATTGGCACCAAATTTCTAATACCCACCAAATTACAAATAAGAAAAAGTAATATTGTCACAATAATATTTTTATCACTATACTAAATCATTTTAAAAATTATGATAAAATTACATTATCACAATTAAAAAATTTTATTCTTACTAAATAACTTGTCACAATAAATAAGAAATTATAATTTAGGCACATGGAAAGGTACAATAAAATTAAAAATAAATTTATTGAAAATATAAAAATATCACTTATTTTAAACAAAATTAAAATTAAAGTTGAATTTGAATTTAATTAAGTAATTTAATTATTTTAAAAACTAAAATTCTTTCTTTTTTACTTTAATTATTCTGCTTTATATATATATTATTTTTATGTTACTCTTGGGTCAATTGAATTGAGTCACGTGTTGAACCATTCAAATTAATTTTGATCCAACCCATTAAGTTAATCCAAACTCGACTAAAAAATTTATAGATTATTTCAGATTTGTTTGGATTTGGATTGGGTAAAAATTTATTATCTCTCGTTTCTATTCATAAATATATCTTCATTTAAAGATTATGAGATTTTGTTTATTATTTTTTAGTAATCTTTTTGTTTTTATTATTTTTGTCTCCTTTTTAACAGTTTTTTTATTATTATTTCGTGACAAAATTTCTAATTAATGTGTCAATATCAAGTATAACACTCATATTCAATAATGATCTAATTAATGATTCAATATCAAGTATAATACATATTCAATAATGAATTTATATTTTGCTATTATATAGATTAACGTTATAGAAGGACTAAAAAGAATCAAATAATGACTTCGATTTGCTATTCTTGAAACTGAGATTGTTGCTTATACTTTAGTTATTTATGGATCATCTTGCTTTTTTTAATAGAATTATAATAATAAAAAAATTCAATATATTTAGTAGAGGTGACAACATATCTGATATGATAAGTTTGACACATCTAGCAAACATATTAAATTTTATATTATATTTGATTGAATCCTTTTTGAGTTAGATTTTTTTTTTGAGTCATGCTATTTTCGAGTTGAATTGCTCAGACTACAAGTGAATTCAAGTCATCCATCAAGTTTGCATATAGAAATGATTTTGGTTTGGATTCAATTTTATCCTCAAAATAATATTTCGAATTAAGTAAGGCTATTTGTAATTCACGTTTTTTAACTATATTTGAAATCTTTTATTTGGATTCTTTATAAATATGATATTTTCTTATAATTTATTAATAAGATAGATTTTAGATAAAAAAAAACTTGATTAACAATCTTTATTTTCATTCAAACTCTTACTAAAAATTTTAAATATTTTTAATTATTTAAATCGAATTTGCATAGAGAAAGAATTTCAAACCGAGTTTTAGATTTACTCTTAAAAATAATATTTTAGATTAAATAATTTGTTATTCACTTTTTAAATATATTATTAAAATGTTTATTTAGATTTTATTATTTATGAGATATTTTTTTTATTATTTATTAAGAAAAATACATTTTAAAAATTATTTTTTAATTAGAGAAGTTTTACATAAAAAAACTTGATTAAAGATTTTTGTTTTCATTTAAATGCTTGTATAGAAATTTTTTTTTAAGTAAATGACTATGCATAATAAAAACGTGAATTTAATTAAGTTAATACAGAATTGAAAAAAAGAAAAAAAATTTTATGTTTTAAATTATTTTAAAATATTTTTAATTATTTAAATCATATTTGCATAGAGAAAAAGATTTTGGGTCGGATTCAAATTTGGTGTCAAATTTATCCTTAAAAATAATATTTCAGATCATACCATTTGTTATTCACCTTTTTTAAAATATTTGTTTAGATTTTATATTATTTATATGGTTTTTTCATAATTTATTAAGAAAAATAAAATATTTTTAATCAGATATATATTATATATACATAATTTGATTAAATTTTTTTATTTAAATATTTAATAAATTAAATATAATATATATTCTCAAAGCAAATAACTATTCATAACGAAAACATGCTAATAAATTAAATTAATATAGAATTAAAACAAAGAATAAATTTTATTTTTAATCAGGTATATTTTATATAAATAGAACTTGATATTTTTATTGAAATACTCAATAAATTAAATATATAATTTGTAAGCAAATAACTATAAAAAATTAAAACGAATTATATGGAGATAATAAATTGTTCTCTTTGAATTTTATATTTTAGATATTGTAATCTATTATGTATATCTTGTCATTGGCATTGTAGTATATTTAAACCTTTGTAACTACAGTAATCATCAGCATGCAAAAACTGATTTCGTTCATGGTATCGGAGCCAAATAACATGGCCACCGAATCACCATCAAATTCTTCTTCCTTAGCCATTCTCAACACCACTACCCCAACACTAACATCCACTACCTCTTCCACTACAACATCTCTTACCTTTACAATCAAGCGCAAATTTAATAATTATTTAGCTTGGAAGACAGTTTCTTCCGTTACTCAATTATCAAAACCTAATGGCATTTATTGATGAAACCGAACAGCCAGGACCAAAGGAAATTTTCATTGAGACTAACCCTCCGAAATTAAACTAAATCCTACTTATGCAGAATGGTTCAAGAAAGATCAAATATTGATGTCTTAACTGCTATCTTCACTCTCTGAAGAAGTTTTTTGTATGTTATTGGGCTCTCCTCCTCAGCACAAGTCTGGTCAGCATTGGCAAATGGCTTTGGTTCAGTCTTTCAAAATAGGAAGCTTCAGTTACCCATTGATCCTTAAGAGCTCAAACGCAATGATATGTCAGTCTCCCAGTACCTGCAAAAAGCCAAGGCTTTCGCAGATGAGCTCGCAGCTACTGTTCATCCGTTATCTTTAGCCGATTTAACACAATTATTTTTTGGGACATTGGTTTTGAGTTTCACTCCATTATTACCACTTTAAATCTGTGCCCCGATCCTATTCCATTCCATGAGCTTCACAGGATATTATTGAAAAGTCATCGTGAGGCTCCTTCAGCCAATGTTGCTTCTGTTAGTTCTACTCCAACAATCCTAAACTTGAGGGAGTACCCTACAACAACAAATGCAACAGGAATCCCTGCCAAATCCGTGGTCTTCGTAACCATACAGTTGAGAGGTGTCGCCGTCATTACAATAACAGATCTGGTTATAACAATACCTTTAAGTCCAGACCTTATTCTTAAGCAAATATCACTTATACAGCTGGTCCTCAATTTTCAGATCCAAGCTTCACCTCTAGCTTTTCATTACCTTGGTTTCCTGACGTTGGTGCCTCTCATCATATTGTCCCTGATCTTGCCAATTTGAATATCAATAACGAGTACAAAGGTAATAACCAGCTCCATATTGCCAATGGCCAAGGTTTGAAAATTCGCAATATTGGTCTTTTAGTTATTTCTTCTCGTCCAAGGTCTTTATTTCTTAACAATATTCTGCATGTTCCTCAAGTTAATAAACCCTTGCTCTCTATTAATTAGTTTACCAAAGACAATAACTATTTCTTTGAATTTCATCATCCGCTTTTGCTGTTAAGGACCTGGTGACTCGGGAATTATTACTTCGGGGAACGAGTGCGAATAGCCTATGCAAGTTAGACCAACCATCCCTTTTCCAAGCTAATTCAGTTGAAAAAGCTTCCTTTGAGGATTGGTTTGAGGATTGGCATGCTTACTTAGGGCACACCATTTCCAGACTACAAATAACATTATTTCTCAATTTTCGTTTGCCTTGTACTTCAATTTCTAAGGATTTTAATTTCAAATGTTCTTCTTGTTTTCAAGGCAAGCTTGCCAAATTTCCTTTGCCACCAATTTTACATTCAGGCACAAAGCCTTTAGAAACATTCAGGCACAAAGCCATTAGAATTAATTTACTCTGATATTTGGGGACCATCATTACATGTTTCTCATTTGGACATCGTTACTTTGTTATTTTCGTTGAGGAATACTCTCGTTATTCCTAGTTTTATCCTTTGAAGCAATGAAGTGAATTAATATCCATTTTTATGTAATTTATGAAGCTTGTTGAAAATCAATTTGACACAACAATTAAAGCTTTGCAATCAGATTAGGGAGGGGAATGTCTCAAACTAAACACCTTTCTTAATCAACGTGGTACTGCTCATCGCATAGCTTGTCCACACACCGACGAGAAAATGGCGTAGCCGAAAGAAAAATACATCATATTGTTGAGATTGTCCTATCCGTGTTAGCTCATAGCAAAATCCCTTTTAAATTTTGGGTCATGCTCACAGCAAAGCCCCGTTTAAATTTTTGGGTTCATGCTTTTGATAACGTTGTCTTAATCATTAATCCACTTCCTAGAATCATCAATCTCCTTATTTTACTTTGTTTAAGAAGCATCACCAATTTAAATTCTTAGGCTATTTAGTTTTTCCATTGCTTAGAGCCTATAATAACCACAAGTTTAATTTTAGGTCCTCTCCTTGTGTTAATATCGGCTTTTCTCCTAATCACTTTTGTTGGCGATATTTTGACATTACTTCTAACCGTACATATATTGCTAGGCATTTGAAATTCAATGAGAAATCTTTTCCTTTTTTTTGCTGCTCATTTCTTGTAAGGGTCTCAATCCTTATCTGCTCAAATTAGTTAACTGGAACTTGTGTGGATAACTCTCACTCTTTTGGTATGTAACTTCAAAATCCTATCCCAACTGAATCTCTATTAGAGTTCATTTCTACCCCACTTACTGCAGCTGATATCCCAACCCCATCACTCATAAATACTCCATCTACTACCCGACATCCTACTTCTCCATGGCATCAACCATTAAACCTTGTTATTGACCTAACCGATATCCTTCCACCTTTACTTTAGATCCTATGCACAATGCTCCTCAGTGTATGCATAACCTGATTCTTCGCCCTACCACTTTGCACAAACGACAAGCCAATCTTGTTTGTCAACCACACTAGAAACCTAAACCCAATTACCTAGCTGTTGAACCTTTCACCTTTAAGCAAGCAAGCACATTTGCTGAATGGACAAAAGCAATGACTGAAGAATTCCAAGCCTTACTTCATAACAATACATATGCTCTTGTTCCACATCTACTTGGTAATAACATTGCAGGGAATAAATTGTTCTATCGCATTAAAATTAACCTCAATAGGACTGTTGCACGTTAGAAGGCAAGACTCTAGCTTAGGGGCTTAATCAACAAGTTGGTTTGGATTATACAGAGACTGTTATTCCCGTCATTAAAGATATAATTATTTGGACTATTTTAAGTGTTGTTGTTCACTATCAATGGCCTTTAAGGTAGATAGATATCTCGATTGCTTTCTTGCATTGCACTATTGAAGAGGAAATTTGTTTGCAGATTGAATAAGTCCCTATATGGACTAAAGCAAGCTCCTCGAGCCTGGTTTCTTTGGCTTAGTGCCTTTCTTTTGTCACTTAGCTATAAAAGCTCTAAAGTAGACACTTTTTGATTCTTTTTGAGTCAGAGCCTCACAAAGTTTTCATTCTCGTCTACGTCTATGACATTATCATTATTAGGTCGTCATCAACTCTTATCACTAATCTCATAATGCAGATGCAATGGGTGTTTCCAGTGAAAGATATTGGCAAGTTGTCCTATTTTCTTGGCATTGAGGTGCATCATACTGATGATGGCATATATTTATATGTCAACAAAATATTAATGATCTGCTTCATCGTGTTTATATGGAGCATGTAAAACCTCAGCAAACGCCCATGGCCGCCTCTCCTATTATCTTCAAAACGATGGGGACACCACTTCCTCATGGTGATATCTATTGTCAAACAATGGGTGCCCTTCAATCAATATGTAACATTAAGGAGACCTGACATTGCCTTTCTGTCAACAAATTCTGTCAGTTCATTCATTGCCCCTCGGATGTTCATTGGCAAGCGATAAAACGTCTCCTTCGATATCTAAAGGGGCAACGTCTCATGGTCTTAAATTTGTATGTTCTGACAGCTTAAAAATTCTTTATTTTGCTAACAGTGATTGTGGCAGCTATCCTGACGATAGGTGCTCCACAATGGCTATGGTATCTTTTTAAAGAACAACTTGGTGTCATGGGCCGCCAAGAAATAGCTGCGATTAACCCATTCATCAACCGAAGGTGAATGTAAGGCTCTTACAAATGCCGCTGCCAAAGGATTATAGTTGAGGTATTTGTTGCGAGAAATTGGTTTAAACCATCTTTACCAATCACAATTTGTTGTGATAACAGACGGTTATATGTTTGAAAATCCAATTTTCTATGCAAGGACAATTCATGTGGAGTTGGATTATCATTTCATTCGAGAATGAGTAGCTACCAAATAATTTCAGATTCGAGTTTTATCTTCCAAGGAACAGGTCGCTAACATTCTTACCAAGTCGTTGCCCTCATAATGAATCTTGCTCCTTCGACCACTCTTATGTGTTCATCCCGTTCTTGGCATTGGCTTGAGGGGGGTATAAGGAGATAATAATATGTTCTCATGGAATTGTATTTTAGATATTGTAATTTATTATGTTTATCTTGTTATTGGTATTGTACTGTATTTAAACCTTTGTAACTACAATAATCATCCATATAAAAAACTAATTTCGTTCATGAGTAATTGAATTAAGTATATATAGAATTAAAATAATATTTTTAATTATTAAGTAAAATTTAAATATTTTTTATAATTTAAATCGAGTTATTAGAGTTGACCCACGAGTTAAACTCGAGTTGGATTATTTCAAATTTTTTTTGTGTTAGGTCAAATCTATTTTTTTAATGAGTTTTCAGATCATATTAGAAACTGTCATCTCTAATCTTTATATTAAGATTTTTGCATTCATTCTATGGATATATGTTGATCAATTATAATATATTTTTAATTTTTTTTGTGTGTGTTTATATATATATATATATATATATATATATGAAAAAAATTAAGATTTGTGTTATTGTTTTTTGCGATGAAAAATCAAAGAATAAGAAATGTAAATTAGAAAAAATCTAGGAATATACATTAGATATTTTTGTCAGCCACAAGGAGGGTCAATAGTATGGTCAAATATTTCATAGAAGGATTCAATTTTAGAAAAAGGTAAAATTGAGACTTTTATTAGAGTAGCAAATGGATCTAGTTGAGTACATTCGGATTGGGCCAATTTAAATTATATCAATTTTAGATTACTAAATAGGTCAGGGTTAAATTATCATGTCAATGGACATAAAAGAATTTAGATCACTTTTAAATTTTGTGTTAGATTACTTTTAATTTTAATTTTAAAATAAATTTTAAATAATTTAAATGAAATCAATTATATCAAAATAAAGTTAGATATAATTCAAATTAATTTGCAAGTCGAACCATATTCAAGTCTGATGAAATTTGGGTGAGATTATTTTGTATCTCTTTTTAATTTTGAATCAAGTTGAATTATTTTTTGAAAAATTTTAAACCAAATTAAAAATTGAAAATTTTAGTTTTTATCAGTCAAACCAAAATCAATATTTAAAAACAAGCAATAAAAGTTAATGCTTGAAGGTACTTGGCTGTGAATGCTGAAAGACATGTTCATTAGTTCAAATTCTACTTTGACACTTGATTGCGAATGGTAGAAGGAAGGTCAATTAAAAAAATAATAATAATAATAAAAGTGAAGGGTTTTCCATTTTTAAATTATGTGACAAACTCAAATTACATAAATCTTTAGAGAGAGTGGCTACTCATTTTTTCTTGACAATTTTAATCTTTCTCTTTCTTTTAATCCGTTTTTCATTTTTGTTGTCTAGCATTCTTATAGACTGAAGATAGTTTTATTTTCTCCTTTTCTTTTAATTTTTATTATTTATACTTTAAGTAATATTTATATCGACTCTTTGTTGAATTAATCTGACAAATAATGCTAGAATCAAAATTTATTTCTAGAGTGTGTGTGTGTGTCTATATATATATATATGAAATTTAAATATAAAACATGTTAATTTCATTCATATGTAATCATGAAATAAAAGAAGTTAACCTTAACATTTCAATAACATCATATCCATTTAAATTTTAGTTCTTGTTTAGAAACCTTGTCTTGAAAATTTCTACCATAGTAAATATTCGTTCTATAGATGATTGACCATATTATTTATGTTGTTCATTTTGATTTTTTTTTTTTTTGAAAATCTATCCATTGTTAACTTTACCAGATGGCATGAAGAATAATATTTCAGACGTAAAATTAAATTCTAAGGCTTCATAAACTATATGATAAATTAAATTAAAAAGATATGTATCATTAGTTTTGTTGTTTTAACTTATAATTTTAGATATGTTAAATTAGTTTTTTTGATTTGAGCTACTCAAATTACTTTTGTACTTAGAATTGATTGAGTATTTTAGATTGAATAACTAAAGGTGTTTGAGTTACTAAATAAAATGAGTGTAGTCTATAAAATAAGAAATTTTATTCTCTAAAATTTAGATAATAGTCCAAATAAGATATTAAATATATCAATTATATATATATATATAATTAATTAAAATATATAAAACACATAATAAAAATTAAACTTTTAGGGGCTAGGGGGCCATGGCCAATATGTTTATCATGGACCCTTGTTCATGCAATATGAACCAAGGTTAAACACCATTTTCATTTAAGTGTCACACGTACCAAATTTTTTTTTTTTTTTAAAATAGAACTGCATGTATATTGATATTTAACTACATATACATTGGTCTTAACTGTATATACATTAGTGTTGAATTGAATATATATTGAAATTCATAAAATAAATTAATAAAAAGTACATTAGTTTTCAATTGATACTGTACCAACAATATAAAAAATTCTAAAAAATTTTGTTGATATACATGGTTCTTGCATATACATTGATTCATTAGTTTTGAAATAAATTATTTTTTAATTACATGTACATTAGTTTTGAACTATATAAATATTGGTATTAAACTATATACGCATTGTTTCTTAACTATACGTAGATTAAAATTCATAAAATAGATTAATAAAAAACATATTAATTTTGAAATGGTACTATAGCAATAATGTAATAAATTCTAAAAAAATTTGTTGATATACATTATTCCTGCATGTACATTAGTACATTAGTTTTGAATTGCATGTATATTAGTTTAAAACTACATGGATATTAGTATTGAACTATATGTACACCGGTTTTTAACTGTAT
The DNA here is from genome assembly GCA_949677035.1 of Omphalea diandra. NCBI lineage: Eukaryota > Viridiplantae > Streptophyta > Magnoliopsida > Malpighiales > Euphorbiaceae > Omphalea > Omphalea diandra. Next base: position 5,820 of record CATIWR010709652.1, on the reverse strand, counting down.
GTATATTAAAATTTATAAAATAGATTATTGCAAAATAAATTAGTTTTGAATCAGTAATGTAGCAATAATGTAATAAATTCTAAAATCCTTTGTTGATATACATTATTTTTATATGTACATTGATCAATTAGTTTTCAACTTCTAGTTATTTTCATTGATTTATTCATGAATTTTAGTGTTTATATAGTTCAACACTAATGTATATACAGATAAATATCAATACACATGCAGTACAATATCAAATGTACATACATTTAATAACTAATGTAGATAAGTCACATATGTGAGATTTAATAAAACGATGCATTTTGATTCTGGGTGCATGAAACAATATGAACCTCAGTCCATGATATAATTTGTGAGCCATGGTCCCCTCTAGCCTTTCCGCTTTCCTCCCTCACTGTCATCATATTTAGATTTATTAAAAGATGTTGAGATTTTTTTTATCCTTTTTTGGTGGTCTTTTATGTTTTGTTATTTTCTATCTCTTAGTCATAAATTTATTTTTTGTTTTGTTTATGGCATGATTTTTAGTTAATAGTTTAATATCAAATATAAAATTTAGAATGTTGCTATATCTAAATTGATCTTATAAGAAAAAAATTAAGAGAGCAAAACAATAGTTTTCATTTACTATCAAATATGATTTAATCTTTTAAAGTGAGATGATTGTTTTTTCTTTTGTTATTTATAAATCATCTAAAAATTTCTTTTATGAAATTATAATAATGTAAAATCTTCTTTTATGGAATTACAATAATGTTGTACTATTTTCTTGCTAAATGAAAGTTACATAACAACATATACCACATGATTAACTCTTCTAGTCTAGGAATAAAATGAAATAACATTGTGATAAAAAAAAGACTATGACTAATTTGTATTTCTAGTCATTAAACTCAGGTTAAAATTTTATAATGATCTCGTAGTTTTAGTTTTATTCAAATTAGTTATTGAGGTATAATTATGATTACAAACTATTACTTTATGCATAATTTTCGGCCAAGCCCTCACCCAGTTATTGGTGTGTACTTACAACATCACGTGCATGTCAACTGAATTAAAAAATTTGCGCAACCTCAACGCCAGTGGGCCCATGTTACCATGTCAGTACGTACGGGCCCTACCACGTGTCTATCCGACCCCAACTCAGTCGTTCTCTCGGTTCATTATTTCTAAGAACTTAAAATCTCTCGCATATTCTATCAAATACCATCCTTGCCAATTCCATGTCCCCATGCGTAGATGCATAGTAAGAAGAGAGTTACCCACATAAATGTTTAAATCAAACCTAGTAACTACAATAATCCCATGAATTATTCTTCCAATTTCCACACTCAATAAATCACCACATACCTTGATCATAGAAGGGCATGTAAACTTATCTGCCTTTTATTTAAAGCAGGACATTTCTCCATAGAAAACAGGAATTTTTACTGATATGCCGTAGTAAGCATAGCCTCTAATCATAAAATTTCAACGAGCAAAGATTTTTAAAATCATCAAAGATCACCAAGGCATTAGCCAAATGAGCATAATTTGCAAAATAAATAAATAAATAAAGTAGCGAGCATGGTGTTTAGATACGTATTATTGTAGGATTTGATATTGTGACTCATCATGACATTATTCCACATCAAACGAAAGTAGTTCTGTAAGAGAATTTTTCCGTGAGTGGGACTGAACAGTGTACGAAATTTTCTTAAGAAAAGGTTGCTTTTGATGTTTGAGGGATTCGAGAACGAGAATGCCATTCTTAAAAGAGAATTTGAACAACCAATCACTATCAGAATATGGTGCAAAGCGATAGGTATTTCATTTAAAAGATGATGTATGGTCTTTCAACAGGGGAAAGAAATTGTTTTTTCCTCTCTCTCAAAACTCCAGTATTTTCCTTTCTCTAGCTGTTTGTTTTTAAGATACCTTTGACTTTTTCGTCTAGATTCTTCTTTGTATACTCACCAAACTTTTTTTTTTAATGGATAAAGGGTTCAAATAGATCATTTAAAGTGAAAAGGATAATAAAATTATACAAAAATTAGAAACCCTAGTCGCCGCCTCTAGAAACTTTTTTTTTAATTTTTTTCGTTATCATCGACGACTTTTTTTTTTTTTTTTTTTATCGTTGACGGTAGCCTATTTTATATTTTTACTCTCTACCCTTTCCTTCTTTTCTACTCTTATAGCTTTTTTCCAGTCACAATGAATAATCAAATCATATTTTCATCTTATTTGTATGAGTTGATCAGAGTTTATAAATTTTAATAATAAAATCTCTTATGTTTCTTCAATAGTGAATTTGGGAAAACATGCGACAAGTCAAAGGTGTTTGAAAGAAGATCCCATAACTGTTAAGGTTTCAATATTTGAAAATAAATGAAGACTTCCAACAATGAAAATGAATTTATTTAGCTGAAAATCCATTTAGAATCTTATGTTAAATTCTTTTTCTTAATTGATTGTTAATTTTGTTGATGAGATATTATGTGTATTTTATTTTGTCTCTCTTAATAAGAGTTTGTTTGTCATCCATTGTGGAAATTTGTTTGTCTTCTATTACAAGATTTAAGAGGAGTTCGAATTTGATATTAAAAAATTGGACTCATTTAAAAACTTGTCAGATGACAATGAAGTTGATTTGTGGCTCAATATAACCGATAGATGGAATATGTTTCTTGCCGATGTGCCAAACATGGCCAATGTATTATGTACAATCATTTCGTCAACACAATCAATGAAACTCAAAGGAAAATTTGATTTTCATAAGAAGATTTGCATGTAGTTCTTGAATGTAGTCAATTTTACTCGTCTGTTATAAGTTATACTTATTAACCATTATTAATGAAAATTTTTTTATTTTTAAAAAAGGATTATTTAAACCCAATTTAAACCCAAATTAACTATTTAGACTAATTAAATTCCCAATCTTTCATGATCTTACTGAATTAATGTAATAAAGTCCTATTTTAACTAAATGTTTATGCGCATAGTACACATCTAAGTCTTGCGATTAAAGTGTCAAGAAAAATAATTTATATTATTGACGATAGGTGCGTGCTATATAAAAATTCCCTAAGCTACAAGTGCATAGGTCAAAAGCAATAATGTGTACTCTGTAAGTATGAATATCGTTTCCAGAATGATCGAGTTTAAGTTCTAAGTATCTTGTATCTTATATTATCTAGAGAATCAATAGTAGGTGATAATTTCAAATGTAAATAAACAAAGCAAAGTAAAATACTAATGAAGATGAGATATAATCAATAAATAAGAATAGGTAGGGGTTCAACTTCATTTGATGACCTTCTATTAGATCCCTAAACCTTGTGCAGTTGGTTCATGTGACAAGTACTACTATCAAGTCATTAAGATAGTCAATTAATCCCTTTTGAGTAGAAATTGACATACAAAAAGATGTTAGCTAAAGGTTCCTCAACTCAAAATCCATGTAATTGCCTCTTAATTCAAGACTTTAAAGATAGCAATGATTTGTTAGGTTTTCTCAACTCAATAATAAAGTAATGGAATTGTTGAAAGCTTCATTTTATGGAAAACACCTCTCAACTATTAATTTACAAAATGAAGATAATCAATGGCTAATTGATCAAATAATAAACACTCAATAATTGCTAGTATTAATGATGCGAGAAATCAAATAAATTTAGATTAAGAAAATCCAGTGAAAGGCATATAAGACCCATTTACAACCCTAGCCAATAAATGTATAGTTCATAATGAAATAAAGAGAAGAAAATAAAGTAAATAATTCAACTCCAAGAATAGCCATAAAGTTTTTCTTGATTGCTTGATTCCTTGCACCTTCCTCTCTTTAGAAATTTTGATGTACACCTTTCTTGAATGATAATCTCTTTTTATGGTTATCTCCTCATACCCTAAATCTTGCTATTTTTTCTCCTTAAATAGTCCTCTAGACATCCCCTCAAATCAGGAAGCTTCAATGGCCATAAAAGGAAATGAATCCCTCTAGGACGTGAGTTGCTATTCTAATTTTAATGATGCATACGACCATGCACATGCTCGTGCCATTCTGCAATAACTGCCTTCGTAGTCTTCTTCGTGTGCATAGTCATGTGCATGGTACATGTTTCTATCCTCTTAAACTTTTCTTTTCTAATGAAAGCATGATCATGAGCTTAGAAGGATGGCCGTGCATCCCCTTGATGCTTGTTGACTCTTAATGAGGCATAATCATGCGTTTAGCTTTACTTTATCTCTTTTTCTTCTTTTAATCTTATTTCTTTAATTCTTTGCCTGCAAACACAAATATCTTCAATGAGGTTCAATTGAGGGTAAAAATTAAGCATTATTCTTACAAATTTGGATGGAATTAATGTATTAATTACTAAAATGATGAGACTAAACAAATTCTCCCAAACTTAAACTCTTGCTTTGTAACATTCTCAACCCAAATTATATGTATTTTAATTACGTTATATTTGAATATATGCATTGGATAAATAATTATTTAGACACGTGAATTGGATAAGCACGATGATGACACATGCACTATTGCATTTGGGACACTTGAACAAATATGTAATGTTTGTATAGTTGCATGAAAAATTGTCTTATGTTGTGTTGCATGTTATAGCATCATATCAAAAATAATGGTGTTATAGAGCTTATTTTAAAGTATAAGGAGCATTTAGGGATTAGGACATGGATGGAGGTGCTTAAGGAGTGAAGAAGAGGGACTAAAAGAGGAAAGTGAACTTCCAACCAATAGGAATACAACACCATGATTTTGTCTTGTTACAATAGGTTTACAAGTGGAATTTTTGATCCTTTAGGATCAGAATATAGAGCTCAGATAGGAGGTACAATAGAAGAAAGAGAGAGCTAAGGAAGAAAGAAAGGAAAGATGATGATGAAGAAGAACAAGAAGAAGAAGGAGAGGGAGAAGAGTGAGCTGCCTAAGAAGGAACCTAAGGTTTTCTGGTTCTAGGAAAATAGGTAAATTAATTTATATTCTTCTTAAATGAAATTAACCCCTCATGACATGTTAATCATGCATGGAGAGTGAAAATTTTAGAGTATTTGAGGTAGAACTCTTGGATGAAAGTTGAAATTCAAGAGAATAAGAGCTGATTGTATTGATTTTTATTGTTAGAGCAGAATTTTGTACCCATAATTTCATAATCCTAGAAGAGAAATTAGGGAAAGTTCAAAATATGAAATTTGTAGCTTTATGCCCCAACTAAATGTATATGAAACAGTTTTGCTTGATTTGTCGTGTGTGAGGAGTTATGGCTCCTTTATTAGGGCTGGTTCACAACCAACTGAAATCACCTCAGTCTTTATGTTTTCATATATTTTGATGACTTTATGTACTGATTTAGACAAAGTGCAAAACATGAAATTTGTAGGGTTATATCCCCTCTAAATATCTATGAAACAGTTTTGATTGATGTATTGTGTGGAAAGAGATATGGCTCATTGATTGACTGACCTTGTACCCAGATGAAACCTCATCAGTCTTTTAATTCTGTTTTCCAAGAATTTGATGGCCATAGATTCAGAATTTGGTGATGTGTAAAACTTGAAAGTTGTATATTTATGTATTATCTACATGCCTGTAAAATATATTTGCCAAATTTAACATGGTTGTTGAGATATTTTCCCTTCATTATGACTGATTGTCAACATGTTGAAAACCTATTCACCCTGAGATTGGTCATTTGTTTTGGTGACTTTATAGACTAAATTAGAAAATGAGTAAAACATAAAAAATGTTCGTTTATATGTTCTATAACTTCTGGTAAATCATTTTTGGGATTCAATTTGCAAGATTTGAGATAT
>CATIWR010709512.1:0-10123 GCA_949677035.1 Omphalea diandra | reverse complement strand
GAGTATCCCGTCCATCGCAAATTTTTATCAATAAAATTGACACAGACGAACTACCTACTATGGAAAACTAAGAGAATGTCGTTTATTGAAGCACAAGATCTTCTCAGTTTCGTTGATGGAACTGGAAAAGAACCAAAGGAGTTTCTTGAGACTGATGACAAAGGTGAGATAATGAACCCTGAGTACGTCACCTGGAGAAGAACAGACCGACTACTCAAAAGTTTAATGATGGGCACCATGACCGAAGACGTTCTTAGTCCAACGACAAGACTAAGAACGTCTCGTAATATTTTGATGTGCTTAGAAAAAACGTTTGCCCAATCTTCAAAGGACCGAGAACTTCAACTACAGTGTCAATTGCAGCTATGTCCGCAAAGGGTTCAAAACCTCTATCTTCTATCCTATTGTAGGCCGATAGGTCCGCTATAATCCGCCCACAGAGGTACCCAAACCAAACTCGTAGCCCTCTCTAGGGCAACCTCTGTCTGCCTTCTAAAATGAGCTGTACCGAGAGAGGAATAGCCTCTTTTGGGTTCCCCGTGCTACGGCTGCTGCTACAGCATCATATGTCATGATCCTCTTCTCTGAGCCGCACCTGGCATCTCAGTTGTTGTTGTTATAAACCGGGTTTTATTGGTAAATCATTGAATACATTCACAACGATTAGTGAATTCCCACAGCAATCCCAATCCCTTGCTGATGTGATGTGTTTTACATCGCACCGACGCCATTGTGTTTGCGTGAAGCTCGAGAGTCAACAAATGCAGAAATAGCTCCTCTGATGAAAAAAGCGGAGTTGGTTTCTGATTCCCTGGCCTAGGCCTAGGTAAAGGGTGCTTTCGCTTTCGATATAGTAATTATACTTTCTGCTCGAGTCGTAATAGCTCCTGTCCTGGGCTTTTTTAGATAGTTCACTCTGCTTCGGGCCGGGCCGGCTTTCGAGTTGAAACTCCGCTCCTCGGCTTAAGAGCTTTAATAGCTCCTCTTCGGGGCTTTCTGGCTTTTGAGGTGAGGTTTGGAACCTTCGCCTTAGGCTTTCGAGTTCCCTGTTCGAGAGAGCTCCTTGACCTGGGCTCTCGACGCTTATAGCCTTGTGGTATAGTTCAGTTCGTACTCGCATCAAGCTGTGGTCTCCGTCCCCTAAGCGTCTTTGAGAAGAACTTTCATTATGGATCGATCTTGATGGGCTTATGTATGCAGCTGAACTCTGTTTTATTCCTGATGTCGTGATTCCCCACAAGTTCAAGGTCCCAGAGCAGAGTTGGAAAAGGATGATGGTATGACTTGTCCGAATAGCGACCTGGTCATGTACTGTAGGAAGATGGCAGCCTGCACACAGGATGATAAATGACTCATCTACTTCTTTCAAGACAGCCTCACAGGCGTTGCGTCCAAATGGTAGATGGAGCTGGACCGCTCTCATGTCCGCAAATGGAAGCATCTTGCTGATGCTTTCCTCAAGCAGTACAAGTACAATCTTGATACGGCCCCTGATGGCATGGGGCTTCAAAGCATGGAGAAGAAGAGCACGGAGACTTTCAAAGAAGATGCCCAAGGATGGATAAAAATGGCTGCCCAAGTCCTGCCTCCCTTGACTGAAAAAGAGATGGTGGCCACCTTTCTCACTACTCTCCCCTTTCCTTTCTACGATCGCATGGTTGGCAATCTTTCCACACATTTTGCTGCCCTTGTGATGATCGGAGAAAAGATTGAGCAAGGTGTGAAGAGCGGTCAAATTGTCTGGCGGAAGCTCGTTGTTGCGCTTAGGTTACGCTTTCCTACTATCAAACAAGACTACGAAGGAATGGATGCTGGGGAAGGACACTCTCCTTCGGTCTCTCCGCTTTCGTTGGTTTGTGTTCATTCAAAGGAAGTAGGACACGGGCAGTCTCCCTCACAGTAGGGAGACTCTTTTGTTCGAATTGCTTTCTCTGCTGGTGATCATCTTCTTTGTCCCGGTAGAGAACTGATCATCGAGTGCTTTCTTTCTCCATTGAAGTTCACCCTCATCTTCCTTCCCCACCCATCGCTCCGGGTTCGAGTAGCGGTCCGACAAGTTGAGACGAAAGATGTGAAACTTCATTCAGTGAGATTGGGTTAGTGCTTGTAGAATTGGAGAGCAAGATGGGCTTTGTGCCCTAGGAGATCTTATTTATATATGGTAAAAAAGAAGACAAGAATGGACGGTATTTACATCGTATGTACAGAATAATATACAGCTAATAGTGCTAAGTCTACGAGAGGATTGCCCGTCTTGTTGGTTTGAGGTCTCTCGTTTGAACCGAGCGTGGAAAGAATGGAATTGTGCATGAATTGCTTATCATCAAATCATTGAAAAGAAATGGATCGAGGAATAGCGTATGAAAAAAGAAAAAGAAATCGGAAAGGCTGCATCTGCATCGCACGCATAGCGATGAGATAGCTGATGAACTGAACGCTACTAAGGATGAACTGAAATAATTAATAATAATTAATTAATATTTAATATTTACATTAACTGATCGTTTTTTATATATCGAAATGGACGATTCCAACGTTTAGAGTCAAAAAGAATAGTTACAAGAGGTTTTTCAAACCAGAAAAGATTTTTCTTTTTTCATTGATTGAGTCAAAAAGAACGGGGTTGGATGCGAGATTTGGTGATTTTAAATATCAGTTCAATAACCCGCTTAAACGCTTTTTGAGTTCAAAAGGAGATTGGTTCTCACTCTTGAGAGATAGAAAGAATAGCCTATATCTAGTAGCCCAGCAAAGAAGTCAACTTCTGGGATGGCGAGAAAGAGGATGCCGAGAAAGAGGAATCCGGTGCTAGAAAAAGGCTTTACAATGAATACGAATACCAAGCGCAAGGCGATTTTTTAATATACGTTATTGTCGGAATTCCTAGTCGAAGGGATCGATCTCACAACCGGCTCAGCGAAAGGCGATCCGCACATAGCCGTTACAATACCAGGCAAAAAGAAAATCCCTTATTTGAATCCCAAGTCCTATCGAGTTGGCTGTTGATGGAATGGAATAAGCGAGATTGACTCTGTTGTCGAAAGGGAAATGATCTTTAGGTAAGAAAGGCTCCTCTCTTCACTAAGCTAAGCCGGAAAGAGAGAGAGAGTTAGATCCGGGCATAGCCATAGATGTGGAACTCTTTCGAAATAGGTCAGACTTTCTCGCTAAAGAAAGAGGACAAGTGCGCAGCAGTTCGGAATCGTAGCAAGTGCCATCTTCAATCAAGAAAGACAATAGGACCGTTCAAGCATAATCGTAGCTTTCTCAGCTTGAGCCCCTCTCCCTCCTATATAGTATAGATAGAGACTTTCCTAATCGATTGAAACCTATCTTTCGACTCTTTCTCGGCTTGACTCACTATACGCAAAATCACTATTGAGCTTTCTGAAACCGTAGTGGATAGCCCATCATTTAAGGATGGAGGGAATGGTTGACGAGACTTTCTTCGAAACCGACTGCCTACTCTTAGAATATTTCATTGTTGATTCACTAACCCTACTTCCCCTGAGCTTCCTCTATTAGTAGTCGAGGTAGTGTAGCTCACTGGGGCTAGATCAAATCATAGAATATGGTCTTCTCAACACTCTTTCCTCGTCCTCTTCTGTCCCATCGAGGCGAGGTCTTTTAGGATTAGGATCCAGGCACATATAAATAGCGGTGTTGGCATTTTGAGATGGAGATCCTGTGTCGTACTTCTTCAGTCGAGAGGTGAACCCAAGAGCGACATGTCCGGTCTGCTGTTGGACCGGGAAAAAGACCCTGCTAGTTCGAACCAGAGCTTTACACGTATGGGGCTAGTCTCGCCGCACCCGGCTTGTTGTTACGGGGGGTCGCGAAGCTTTGGAAAAAGACAAAATGGATTGAAGCCCAAATATTTGCACCATACAAGTAGTTTGGGTGGGTGTCATAGCAGCTCGCTCCAACCGAGCAGGAGTGGGGAACTTCACTGAACTATATCTAGATCTTCCTTCCGCTCCACCCCCTGTAATCCTTCCTTCCGGAGGAACGAACGCAGGTTCTCTTGCTCGGGTAAGGTGGGCTTACCAAACCCGCTGTCGCTGTCTCCGGAGTGATGGAACTTAGAACCAGCTCCCAGCATCGCGTATTCATGTAATTCTATCAATAGAAGGGCCTTCCATCTTACCGTTATATCTAGTCATTGACCCCGCACGCAGTAGTTTGATCGCAAGATGCGTGTGGCTCAGGCGCGGGTTGCTCGCTTGGCTCACGAATCAATTCGAGGTTCCGTTCCGCGTAAGGTCGGGGCGCTTTACTAAATCAGTATATTTCCATATTGAGCGTAATTCATCCATTAGACTCCACGGTTCGCCTTCAGCGTCAATCTCGTTGGACGCATCTCGCTCCCCGTGATGTTCGGGGGAGTTCACGGATGTGCTTACGCCAGAGCACATGTCGAATGGCCGCCCCCATACCGCGTGAGCGGAACCGCGGCTAGCTTAGTAGCGGTGCGTAACGAAGGACCGGCCCGGGAAGAGCAAGGCGGGTGAGCCAGTGGGAACGAGCGAGGGCCGAGGCTAACAACAGAGCCGAGCATGAATGAGAGATTCTGCGTAAGCTGAGGTACACTTTGATCATGCGTCGGTCAGCTCGGGAGGTTTGCTAGAACAGTTCGATAATGGAGGACCGGGATGAGATGTAGTCATCCATTACTGGAACCGAGCGGAAGTGGTTTTGCCCACAAAAAAGGTTTTGTTCTTCTATTATCGCGCTTGCCTTGCCTAATTGGTATCTCAGATCGCGAAGCGTTGGACTGCTTTAGCTTGAAATTCAGCGAATACGTATGGCCGCGTACCAACAGCCTTTAGTGCTTATCTCGGCGGACCGGGGCCAAAGACCCTGCCTGTGGGTAGCCCGCCCAGCGGTGGGACCAAATCATCGTCCCGTGTGTCCGAGAGGTCGCTAAGAGGCTCATGGAGAGTTTGAAAAAGAACAACGCCTGTCTTCGCGGTTCATTCTCGAATGGTTAACCTGATCCACTTAGAAATCAATGATCTGGGAGGAGAAGGAATAGACCTTGGACCTAAGGAAAGAGCCCTAGGTCTTACTCCTTCTCCATAAGGGAATCCTTTCGGTGCTCCCTCCCTTCCATCTCAGCGCCCAGCAGCCGGCAACCACACACAGCCCCCTCTTGTAGGAATAGTTCTCGCCGACGGGTCGGTCGTTCGTCATACGAAGCTTCTAAACGTGTCTCTTGCCGCAACTAATTCATCTAGGGCAGTATCTGACGTTGGGACGTTCTTTGGCGGAGGTCACCCTGGAACGTGCCAGGATCTTGTCTCCCCTCGCCCGTATCCCTATCGGCTGGCTGGAAAGGGGAATTTTCATTGTTAAATTATGGGGGCATCCGCCTCCCGCCCGGCTTTAGGGTCCCTGTCACATTTCAAGTGCGGTGTACACCGAGCCTTGCATCTCCTACTTGTTTCTTCTGCTTGCTTCTACGCCATCCATGTCTTCTTATATACGTCTTTATTAAGCTGCCTCCGCTCATAATCCTCTGCTCCAGTTACCCCTGCCTCCGCCCTCGGCTTCGGCTACTCATCCGCCCCTGCTTCCTCCGCTATTGGTGGTGTCGATCCATCTGGAAAGAAAGGCCATCCATTGAAAGCAATGACTAGGGCGCTACTGGACAGGGCTGAGGCTCGAACAGAAGAATCGTCCATACTTTACGTAGGAGGCCTCCTCCTTCTGATTCCGAACTACTATGTGGATGGGACTGCTGGAGGGAAGGAATTGGATTGGTAGGTGAGCAAACCGGGGAGCAACTAGAGGTTGATTCAGTCGCACCTGGCGAGTTCAGCTATCCATTCCGGTTCAGTAGGACGAAATCACATTCCCAGTCTCTCTTCTTTTTCCCATCATTCCATGGATGCATACAATAGGAAGTGACCGTCACTCGTCTGCCCGAGCGAGAAAGGCTGGTTTAGACTAGCCGGTCTGAGGGGGATTCGATTTCCTCCTGCTTCATTGGAGTCTAATAGACCTGCCATCCATCTGCCCTGGTAAACCACTCCTTTCGACTCTGAACCCCGTAGCTGCATCTCCGACTGGTGACCTGAACTAAGCATCTCTCCTTCCTCCATCCACTGAAGAGGCAAGTAAGTACCTCGATGAAACTCCTTCTCCTACACCTCTACCTGGGGCATATGACCCGAGTGGTGCCATTGATGCTGATGCCGAGCCAATGGGGTCAATACCAAGCAACCTCTTTCCACCACATTCTTATCTTTCTTCTGCTGATGAGCCTGATCCGAAACAAAGAATTCAAAACCTAGCCAACCTGCCTCTTCTTCTCTATCCATTGATGATGACCCAAGTGGTGCTATCGACTCATCAGCTTTCCCACAGGTACCGGCCACCATTTCCATGATGTATATAAAGGACTTGACCAACTCTCCAGGTTCTGAATATGATCCAAGCTCTGATCAACCGGTACAGAGCCCGCCCAATAAGGCACTACCTGCTACCGGAGAGGAAGGCGAATACAAGTCTCTTTGTTCCCCCTCTTCTCTATCCGGCCCCACCTTTCTTCTATTCGATCCAATTTCCACCAGTCTTTTCTTCCGCTCCCCTCTAAGCTGCCAACTATCGGTCCAATGGTTCCCCAACCAAGAGATTCAAGCCCGAGGTAAGCATCTGAACGAGAGGAAGGGTAATCATCGGAACCAAGAACGAGCTAATCTTCATCTCCATATTCGAAGTCCATCGACAGAATCCACTGCTTCTTCCCCTGGCGATTCACCGGAACCGAAGCAATCAAATGAACATCCATCTGCCTCTTCTCTATCTTTGTCTTCGATACCTGGGCTGGTGACGCCTCTTCTGATCCATCATCCAATGCAGTGGAAGCCCGGAAGTTCAAAGTCTCTACCTGGGGCAGCGGCGAGTGAAGCATCTCATTCGAGTTCTCCATTTGTGACCAATGAACCTCCATCTGACCCACCGGAAGAAACTATTAAGCGGCATAGGCCCCCATAAGTAGCTCTATCTGACCCCACGAGGCGATTCCTTCCATCCGATCCAAGCAACTAATCTCCATCTCATTGATTGCCCAAGTTCCGGAAATTAGCTAATTCGGAGATTTCTCCCCTCCCTGGCCAATCAATTTCATCTCTTCCCTCGGACCCATAGGCTCCACCTGCATCTCCTGGGGATATCTCTTCAAATGCTTCTCCAGTGGAATCTCTTCCCAACTAACCATATCCTAGTATTTCCATCCTTGCCAGCCAAGCGAATCGAACCCGGGACATACTTTTGAGAGGTAGGAACTAGCAAACGAACTGGAAAGCGTGCTACTTCCACAAGAACTGGCTTTATTACTAGCTTGGGAGGAAGGGGCTAGCGTCTTTATTGCTTACTTTAGCTTTCAATAGGTATTCACTCAAGTTTAGCTAAGGCATTCATGAGCTTACCTGTAACCTGTAACTGGAATAAGAGAGAAGGAGGGGTGCAGTAGGTCAATCACGATAGACAGGCTAGAAGAAGGCCTCGCCCCCATTTCAAGCAGTAAGCCTCAATCAATCCAACCAAGCCAAAGAGCACCAGTATATCAGACTCAGCCATAGCACCCATACCCAGTTCCTTTCCCATATGTAGCCAAGACATCTAATCTGACCTATGCCTATCCATTCCCTTCACAGCCAACCTTCCAAGCCATTCCTATACCCTGGGTTCCTAAATCTGGGCATCGGCGCCCTAGTGAGAGGTTGTTAACTAAGATCTCTTAAGGTGGAGTACCCTTTCGCTAAGTAGGAGTCTGTAAGTAAGCGATCTCACACGATTGCGGTCTCGGTTGAGACCCAATGGGTCCTTCATCTAAGGTCGAGTGCGATTATTAGTGTTCCAACTCCTTTTTATACATCTAAGATGCGTTGAAACCGTGTTCTTGAATTCCTATTCAAAAGTGATGCGGAAAAACCTGTCTTTATGAAAGGAGACTTGCTGCTTTCGGTTGATTCTGATAGAGAGCCTTGAAAGCCTAATTGAAGGAATAAGTGAAGGATGGAGAAAAAGAAAACACGTCTCGTTATAGCTCAAATTGTGCAGGATCTTAGTTATTATTTTCACTTTTCAGTTATCCAGGTTGACATTCCGACTGGTATCTAAGAGCTGTCAATCGTGCGGCAAACTGGGTGGCAAAAAAGGCTAGAGTTGGTACGTCTCCTGCTGACTGGGTCTCGGTCATCCCTACGGATCTTCTATTCTATCCATATGGCCCCAACCACCGACAACCTTCCGTCTTTAAAAGCTCTGTTTTTCCTCTCTTTTCACACTGGAAAGAAGAGATTCATAAGTGAATCAAAGGAGTACCAGATATCAGGTCTTTAAAGCCTATAATAAGATAGTCTCTGGTTAGCTTTGTGCTCGAAGCTAGCTTCGTTCCATTGGTGATTCATGCCACTTTGGTCTGGGACTCTGGCTTTGTCATGGGCATACCGTGGCCGTTATGGACCAGGTAGTTATAATAGTCATGATTATTATATACTACATTCTGGAATTATGGAAAATCTTGAACTTTGTGTTGAATTGTTTATTCAATGTTCCAATTCTGTTTTTCTTCAATCATGCCTAGTCCGCTAGATAGGAGTATGGTTGCTTACTGAGCTCTGGAGCTCATTTACTTCACTATTTCAGATGGCGATGATTGAACCAACTCGTCTCCAGGTAGCGTCTTCCACGATCCAAAGCCATTTCCATTCCCAGTACACAAGCTTCATACTCGGTGATGTTGTTGGTAGAAGGGAATTCTAACTTCATGGCTGCTGTAGAATGGATACCGTCAGGCGAAACCAGGACAATCCCTACACCATATCCCCTTTAGTTGGCGGCCCCATCAAAATAAAGTTCCCATCTCGGCTGTTCCACATCGGTCCCTATTACTGACTCGTCTGGAAACTCGGCCTTCCAATCTTCTTCATACTCAACAGGGTGTTCTGCTAGGTGGTCAGCTATGGCTTGTCTCTTAAGAGCTTTAGGCACGACATATGTATAGGGGATTTTTTCCCCCTCGGGTGACTACTCCCTGAATAGTAGGTTTAAGACAAGGAAGCAGATAATTGCTATTCCCAAGGAACGTTAGCTCTGGCGCCCTATCTATTTGATATTTAAATTTATCTTGCTTTCTGAGTGAGGCAGTGGTCTTTCTTTCTTCTCAAGTAGTGTAGGCGGTGAAGGGGATTTATATGAATTAAATCAAAAAAGACCTCTCCCCGGGTTTGAGGGCTAAATAGTTTTTAGTCTTCAACCCAGTAGAATATAAATGTTGAGACCAACCTTATTATGACTAGTCTAAAAATAGACTTTTTGTCTTTGGTTACCGGGGCGCAACCACTATGACTATTAAAATCAGGAGTTCAAGCCAGCGCTCTAGCAGTCGTCAAAGCACAAGCCCAGCTATCAAAGCAGGATTGCTAACTACTGTCCTTTTTGGAGAGAGGAAAAGGTCAAAGGCATTGGTCGGCAAGGTCTTCTTTCAATCAGCCCTAGGCGGGTCTCTTTTGATAGTCCCATTGGTAGATTGTCAACAACTTTAGAGCTAAAGTTGTTCTTGCTCTTCCGATAGAGAAGACGTAGTCTGGCTCGACCATTACCTTTGATGACTGACTACAGATGCCTGCCAACATCTCGCGATAGATTTAGAAACTAAAGAAAACAGTAATTAGAATATAACGCTTTACTAATTAGAATATATAGGGCTTTTCCCTATCTTACTAATATAATAAATAAAGGGGCTGCTAGTTGTAGCACGCTAGCGCCCCTATAGAAATAGAATAAGGCTCTTTTTCTGCGAGACTCCATCAAAATCCGCCACCTAGTCATAATAAGGGTTGGTGTTAAATTCTTTTTATTGAGACTATGCCTTCAATTCCATTCTTCGTCTCCCTAGTCGCAGTATTCTTGCTCAACCCAACATGTATTTTATAGTGCCGTGCCGGGGCGCCGCAGTCACGCATTCGAGCAAGAGCCTTTGCCTTTCTTCGCTATGTAAATAGAGGGCCGGAGGAAGAAGTTCAAGACCCTCAAAAATAAATGGATTAAGGTGATAGAGTGTTACAGGAGACGCTAGGCTTCGGAATTTAAAAAAGTGCTCTTTTTTTTTTTC
>CATIWR010709488.1:0-22101 GCA_949677035.1 Omphalea diandra | reverse complement strand
TAAATCTATACAAAAAAAATAAAAAATATAAATATATAATAACACACACACACACACACACAGATATATATATATATATATATATATATATATATATATATATATATATATATATATATATATATATATATATATCGCACTCACATATCTACCATATTCAAAATAATACAGGAAATCAATTAATGGAGGCTGACAAAATCATCTCCCAATCTAATATTGCACATTATTCGCACTCATTCATAGAACTCGAATAATTAAAAATTTACCACATAACTGCCAAAGGAAAACGATATGTGGCTCCTTGGTAAGCGACGGTCGTTTCGTTCATCTCTGAGATTCTCTAGGAGTAAACGACCGATCGTTAAACACTATAATTAATTATTAATTACTGTAGTGGAGAATTTAGACCAAAGCTAAAAATGGGCTAAATCCAGTACTCGGCCCGAGATACCTGATCAGTTGAATCCTTGCTTCGTCTGTTCATCTTCCAACATTTCCATCCGATCAAAGTGAAAACGTCTACCGGAATTACTATTACATTTCCATTTCTAAAAAAATGGCATCAGCCGATTCAAATTCCTCTCCACCGCCATCCTCTTCTTCTTTATTCTCATATAATTGGAGGGAGCGTATACTCGTGCCTACTCTCCTCGCAGGTTTGTTTTTGGGTCTTTCTTTATCTTATTTGGTCGATACCCATGTCATATTTTGTCTATAAATCAGTAAAATTTGACTCTTCATTTGCAGGGATTGCTGGTGGAGGAGTTGGGTTGGTGTCTAAGCGTCCACAAGTTGATCTTTCTGCTACTTATGCTACTAATCTTGCCATTGTTGCTGCCTGCTATTGTGGTAATTATATCTCTCTTGCCCTAACTGATAATATAATATTTGTAGCTGTAAATTTCTGGATTTTAATTTTTATAATTGGAATAATGTCTTCCCATTTCTTTTTTGTACCTTGCTTGAGTGTTGTTTTATTTTCTTGCTCAAATTTGGATGGTTTTATTGTTGCATAGACCATGTGATTGCCACGCGATTAGAAGTAGGATTAATTTTTGGTGTTTACATATTAAAGCATGCCAAGTAATACCCTAATATCGATGAGACGGTTTGATGCAGGAGTAAGCAATTTTCAATCATTTCTTTGTATGGAAGACACTGTTGGCTGTGCATTTGGTAGATAATTAACATTTGTAAGCCTCTAATTGTGATGGTGTCTGCTTATTTCTCTTCATTACGATTTCCTGTATGTTGATTATCTAATTTACAATATGGTTTAAGGAATGTGTTATTGTTGCATTGTATGCAAATCTATTCTGAAATTATAATCACTCAAATCAGCCTTGGCAGAACTTTTTATCTAAGCATTCTTTGGAAGAGCATGATTTTAGATCTGAATATTGGCAGTTATTCTTGGGGTTCATGGCATGTAGGGCAAATGTGAGGAGTACTAGTAGTAGTTATTCTTGGGGTTCATGGCATGTAGAGCAAATGTGAGTAGTACTAGTAGTAGTTGTTGGAAACATGCACTGATAACTGGATTCTTGTAGAAGGATGATATGTTTTTCTCAGACCTGTCTGTTTCAATTACAGGTGTGATTTCTGTGATTTTGCAGGGGCTCGTGAATTTGTAAGGGTTACTCGAAAATCAGAACCTGATGATCTTATGAACTCTGTAATTGCAGGAATTGGTAGTGGTTCTCTTCTTGGACGTCTTCAAGGTCTATCTCTCTCATATACATGCTAGAGCCATTTATTTTTTGTTCCATGCACGTTTTTGTTAATAAATTCTGGAACTTTTTAGTTTGCTTGATTTGTATGAAATTATAAGCCATACAATTTAGCTAGGCACTTGCTTAAATTTGTGCATGTTACTGGGATCACGCAAAAGAACTGAGCAATTTCAATGCTTTCTACTCTCTCCATTGCTTTCCCCTTCATAGAGCAGTATTTTTCTCTGGTTTTACACAGTTTTTCCTTGATATGGTGATCCCCAATAAGGTTAAATGTTGAGACCCATGCTCCTTTTTTCCATGTAAAGGCAAATCTAGAACCTTTTTTTTTTTTTTTTTTTTAACATAGGGTGAATTTTCGGATTGGGATATAATCTATACATGAGTCATTATGGAACCAGGATCTTCTGATTGACCGTGGGTCATGTTGGGGAAACCTAGGTATTCGAGTTTAGATGCACTGGAATTTGCTGATGACTACATCTTCAAGATCAGGACTAAGAGACTTCCACAGTGAGTGGTGATGTGGGCGCTGGTCTGGCATATTTCACTTTTAAGAAATAAAAATTTTAGATTGTCTCCTTTTACTCATCACATTTCATCACTCAATCTTCCTTTGGCTGTTATTGTAGAAATCTTTTTTTTTTTTTTCTTGATATTTTAGGTGGCCAGTTTGGTGCCTTCCGATACTCCATCATCTTTGCTGTTGTGGGAACAACCGTAGATTTTGCTACTATTAAACTAAGACCCACCTTAAGGAGTTTCAAAGAATCCATGTACGGGGACAAAGACAAGAAAGGTGGTTGGTTTAAGTTGCCAGAGTGGTCTCCCATTCAAGTACTTGACGAGGAAGCACTTACTGCTAAAGAAGCAAGGGAAAGGGAACTCTATGCTCAAAGAGCTCTTGGTAAACAAAGCAAAGAAGAATCTTGAGAAACTTGTTATCTGAACCTGAATGAATTTTGTCATCTTAACGGAGTGTTTATTTTTCCTTTTCGATTTGTAGGTGTAGAAGTATGTTTAGTTAATATAATATTTCATTAAAAAAAAAGAAAAGAAAAAAGGAGTTGATAGTTGATAAATTGTTTAGCAGCTCCAGTTCAAAAATATATTTTTTTTATTACTTTTCATCAACAGTTTATGCTTTTATAAATAAAAAGACAAGCATATCTTGATTTTTTACATTAATTATAATATATTGTTTGTTTTAATGTCTAATATATTATTTAACTTTTTAAAAAAATGAAATTACTATTATATTTACGATTAATGTTTAATACATGTATATAAAAATTTGAACTTATAATTTTTTTAAAAAATATTTAATAGATGATTATACATTAGTAAATATGGAATTTATTTATTTACTTAAAATTTGTCTATATTGGTAATTACATCTCCAAGCAGTAATCAATAACAATAACTTTATGGCAGTAGTAATTAGCAACAATTATTTGTAACAGTAACAAACAACTATTAACAACTGGGAAACAAATGTCTCCCAATAATTGGCCTGCTTTTTTCATCTGATTAGAACTGACTAGGATGAACTGATTTTGAAGCTTTTCTTCTTTTACTTTTTGGCTGAGGTGGGGTTGCATTTGGTTATCTGTTGCTTCATTCGGGTAATTGCCATTGTTGATATACCTGTCAATGCTTGCAATTGAAATTTATAGTTTGTACCAACTTTTAGGAACTCCAGCTCCTTCGTTCAGTACTTACATTAATGAATTTCCTGGCACAAGAGTTTGCAACATCCGAATGCCTGGCACTACTTATTTCCCCCTTCATTGCTCGAAAATTTGATTCAAGCTGTCTAACTTTTATGACATGGGAGGTAAAAGAAAAGAACTTTTAGAACCTCCCAACTTCCATGAGAGCGAAGCCTAACAAGTGATCCTCGGAGAGCCAGTCACAAGCCGCCTCCCGCCTCCTGTGCTCATTTGCCATACCCCGCGATTGAAACTAGATTTCACCAGTGCAACAAGTTTGACCCTCAGTCCTTGTAAGTAAAGAACTTGGATTTCATCCACAAGAAAGACAGAATAACCGAAAACTGCGTCAATTGGCCATATTTTCTCCTTCAAGCTTTTTAGCATCAAGTATTCGTATTCAGGTTAAATCATTGAACAGCATTCATCTTTTTCTAGCTCTGACAACCCCTTTCTTGCCTTGGCGGCTATTGGATGGGTGAAACTATTTCAACTCTTACACAATGAATAAGAGCTTCGAATGTTGGCAGTGAAGGAGGATAATAAACAGGAATGTTGGAAGAGGTGCTATTTTTAATAATCAGAAAACCTATCCTAGAAAAGTAAACTTGCATTACCAACATAATGTACAAAATATTCATGACGAGCCAAAACAAGACTACAATCTTGGCCAGTGCTTTTCATTTACATGTGTTCAATCAGCTAGTTCAGCACAAGTCCAAGATTTATCAAGATCAACAACTACACTCCGGAGAAAGTACACATCCAGACCATGTGCGGGGAAGAGCCATGTTATATTCTCAGGACCTCATGAAAGTAGAGACACAAGGGAGACAAACTCCAATGTTACACGGCCTTTGGACCTCGTGTTGATGACAAAGTGCTCTGGGTATTTTCTTAGCAACATGAGCAAGCCATACCAAGGTTTCCCTTTAGATTCAGGACCAGACCAGTCCTCAGATGTGAGATACCTTCTTACACGACTATGATGCCAGACATTGGAGTATTTCTCCACCAACTGAACAACACAAAAAGCACAAGGAATAAACAAGTGAAAGCTTATCAAGGCTCAAACATCACACAAGGAAGTAAATGAAAGCAGGAATAAAAACATAACTACAACAGTAACACCCTAGGGAAAATATGCAGTAATAACTGAAAAATTTTTGGACATCACATGCAATATAATGGGACCAGACCACAGCTAAATGCTATACACTTTTTTTCTTTTCTTTAGGCAAGGTATGCGTCACCGAAGACCTAGGCTAAAATGACCCATGGTATTTTCAACAGAAAGATCAAACTCATAGTTAATTTAACTTATGATTTGATCACAAGGGACACAAGTTATTCTTAAGTTGAAACAATTTAAGATCTGAATCTGGAAGGTGTGAACGCTTGCTACCCAGATTGTAAAGGGGGCCATAATATTATCATTATGGGACGTCACTTCCAAAATTTTACCCAATTGCCAAAATTTCAGGCAGCATATAGTTTGTTAGCACCACTACGAACTCCATCCTTCTCACAGGAAAAAAATAAAAATAAAAATTTTTTTTTTTAAAAAAAGCCTAGTTCAGGAAAACAATATTATCCAAAATACAGGGGGTTGAATGTAGGACTCAATAATTCAAATTCTTCCAAAATCACCCAGGACACAGAATTTCAACCACCAAATGGATTATGTTGACAAATGACAAGGATTAAGGATTGGGAACCAGTCTGAAAATAACTAAGTCTACATGTCTAATGGAACCAATTTGAACACAACGAAGTCTACATATGTCTATCATTTGGAGAATGTATCATTCAGTAATCAAAAGGTAGTTTCTGCAAGCCTATGAAACCAAGAAAATTTGAAGAAGACAGCAACTAACCACATTGTGAAGTGTCTCCATGGGCATCCATTCTCCAGGATTGCAAAGATCAGACAGCAAAGTAGCAACAGATGAAACTACATCTTTTTCCTCCAACTGTAGAAGTTGTTGATTGTCAGAATCACGATCAATTCTTGATCTTCCGTCTATTTTCTTCTCAGCAGGAACTGGACATAATACCATGACAATGAAATAGCAAGTTATTTTGTACAGAATTTTTGTACCAAACAGACCTCTTGGCATTCAGGAATATAAATTCAAAAGCGAAAGCAATTTATTGATGCCAGGTTGCGATGACTGATAATTGTATTTTAAAAGGCAAGTAGAAATCAGAGCCATATTCCAGGACCTAGGTTGATTGGAGCATGGATTGCTCCAATATGCAGAATGAAAATGGGAAATAAAACATTCTTATGTAGAAATGTTGTAGGGGAGGATATTAAAATCATGTAATGGGAACAGATTCGATTATTTGGATGTAAAACTCTTTTTAGGATTGCATATGAAATTGCAACATATGAAAAATACTATGCGCTATGATGAAATAAAAACAAACTCAAAGATTTTCTAACATCTATTATTCTGTTCAACTCAACAAAGCCTCCATCCCAATTACTTGGGTTGAAATACAAATCTGTTTCCCCTTCCACCTAGTTTAAAGCTACATCTTCAGAAAGATTTCCAGCAGCTATATTCTTTCCCACCAATTCCTTTATGTCGTCTGAGTTCTTCCCCTCACATCATTCTGTAATATCTAATAAGGGTAATAAATTATTCTCAACTAAAAATTCTATGTTCACTACTTCAATGCTAGCTAAAATATCCAAACTACAGAATTCATAGCACAATAACAGTGGAATTAGCTAAAAGATTTGTGTCTCTGAGATTGTTTTCCTACCAATGGTTGCTTGCATTTCAGAATGCAAAATTTCAATATTCCAAATCATTAAACGTCCATAATACAGATAATCTAATCCAGATTTCAAAACGCTAAAAGCATGTTTGGGGTATCAATAAATGAAATGAGAATAAGATTCTCATTCTATTTTTCATGTTTGGTACATTAATTTACTTCAAAAGTTTAAGAATAGGATTCCAAAAAATTAGAATGCCTCACTATTTTTCCTACTACACAGACATACCAAACAAAAATATTGGATCTTAAAACACTCATTTTAGAATATGATTCTATTTCCTATTTCTTAATATAACCAAATATGCCATAAAGGTAAAAAGATTTCTAGCAACAGCAGAAAAAACAGATTCATGTGGACATAACCTGATCGAAGGTATGAATAAACAGATGATAATTTTGTTTTTCAGATTCAGAGCACAGATGATTGTTAATGTGTTATTGAGATCAGAGCCAATATGCTCCTATCACAAAAAAAATATCCAGGCAGTAAAAATAAATTCTTGCTTCCTTGGATCAAAGACCAAATAACAAGCAGAAATGCTTACGGTGGATTCTCCAAGCTCTAGGATCAATTCACACCAAACCGGCAACAATGAGCATCAATAT
Source organism: Omphalea diandra (assembly GCA_949677035.1). Classification (NCBI taxonomy): domain Eukaryota; kingdom Viridiplantae; phylum Streptophyta; class Magnoliopsida; order Malpighiales; family Euphorbiaceae; genus Omphalea; species Omphalea diandra. The sequence continues at coordinate 15,257 of CATIWR010709488.1, read as the reverse complement.
GAGATCCATAAGCTATAGTTATATTCAAATTTAACTCATCAACCACTTTAAAATCTATTAAATATTAAGTGTTAATTACTTGTCTTATGCACAAGTCTCCTTGTTATTATGCATGTGCATATGCAGAACAAATGAACCGAACAATTCACAAAGCTTGGCTCACCATTGACGAAATTAAAGTACTAAATATTTGGCTCAGCCTGACTAACTGAAAATAAAAATCAATAGCATTGCTTTTGTTGGAAGATTTTACTTGGGATTGGAAGTAAATACAACTCATCAAAGCAGTAAAAGACCTTAGCAATGTTACTCCTAGTAATAGAAAAGGATGAAAAGAAGAATCACAGAAAGAAAGAACACAACAACAAACTCATGAAGGACGTCCCCTAGTCCATAAAGTAGAAGCAGCAATCCTAACGAATAACTGACAACAGCAAAGAAACAAACATTCCAAACAGCAGTGCACAATAATTCAATCATTTCAATCAGGAATTCAGTCAAAAAATTATCCTAAAGCAAAAAAATAAAACTCGTCATAGCATTCAAACTGCGGTTTTCTGCCCCAGCTCTCATCCTCAAAATATAACCAAATTATTAACAACCATGTATTACAGTCAATGCCAACACAAACACTATATCTGTAAGTTCAAGTGATCAAAACAGATAGTTTGATAGCTAAACCAGCAATCAGAACTATATATATATATATATATATACATTAAATTTTCAATGAGTACAGTAATAAAGCTACAATCTTTATATTTAAATCAAACACAAAAAAATAATCACTACTACTACTAACCTAGTGGTCCAGCCGACCCAGCTTTACCACCGGACCCACCACCACCTGCACCATATCCGTAGCCTTCAATTCCCTCTCTCCTCGACTTCTTCCCTCCAGTGCCGCCAATGTCCTCATCATCATCATACTCATCTTCATAAAACTCCCTTCCCCTCCCTTTCTTAACTGACGCCACCGCCACGGGACCCACCATCCTATCCGGCCCGGCAGAATGATAACCGTACTGCGGCACCACCGGAACGTGATGCCGGGGGCCGAGATGGCCGCCGAGGATGCTCCTGACGGGAAGGAGGAAATAGAACTCCTTATCTCCGATCTGCAACAGATCTTGGGAATCGAGCTTCACCGGAGGGTTGCCGGGGAGGTGGAGGACGCCTTCGACGAGGCATCCGTTCTTTCCGAGGACTTCGAGCGCGAAACGACGGCGCGTGAAGTCATAGAATATGCGGGCATGGTGGCGAGAGATGTTCATGCCGCCACCGAGGCTGGACAGGTCGACATCGACGGTTGATTTCTTGGAATTGCGGCCTAGTATTATTGAGTATGTTTGCATGTAGTACTCGAAATCCTCGCCTTGTAGCTTCGCGAAGCCCGCCTCCACGTCACTGCCGGTCGTCCCCATCCGTCGTCGGCTTAAGGTTTTCTTTTGTGTTCAATACGGCGAAGACAATACGGCAGGGAAGATTAGTTTCGAATTTTAATTGGAAGATTGTTTGGTTACAGGATTTAGCTTATCCGAACATGAACGTTATTTTATTCGTCGAATTAGGAAATTCGGTGTAGATAATCAAAAAAATTATTGGTCGATAATGAGAAATAAACTCAATTTTTTGATTTTTTGATTTTTTTTAAGAAATCCTCAATTTGTTGATTGAAACCCTGATTGGGTTATACTAGTCAAGATAAAAATCAACACATTTTGTTGTAGATTCCTTCTCCTTTTAGTTATTAATCAAATTTTTATTAAATTCAAGGATTATTCATGTTTGCCAGTGTTAAATATGACTGTCTTCTAAAAGTAAACATGATTTTATTCAATTTAAGATTTCTTTTTGAATCAGTACTTGAAAATTTTATAAATTGAAATCAAAGCAAAATAAAAAATTTTCACACGTGAATTACCTAAAATTTTTTATTTAATTCGATTCAATAATTTGAAATTTATTCAATTTAATCAGTTGAAGATTTGATTAAAAAATATTATTTTTAATAAAATAAAATAAATAAATACACAAATATAATACTTTTGTTTTTTATTCAAAAAAATTGAAACTGCCTTGAATTTTTAAAATTGATATAATTTAGTTCAATTATGTACCCATAATGCTGAAAATTTAGCAATTAGATTCTAAATTAATTCAAATTAATTTTTTTTAGAACTATGCTAAAGAATAATTCATGTATATATGAATAATGCACTCTAGCATTTTTTTTTTCATAATTTTATACACAATTTCAATAATTTAATTAAATTACTTTCTTAATCTGATCACCTTCTAATTCATACGTTACATAAAAGTGATATTTGAACATAAAAGTTATATCTAATTTGAACAATAAATAATAAGTTATATCTAATTTGAACAATAAATAATGGAAATAGTGAAGTGAGAATATTGATTTCCAAGTTTTTTTTTTTTTTTTTGAACAATGAATTTCCATGTCTTAAACTAGCTATCATGAGTGCTTCCTAAAATTTGTGGTGACTAAATTAAAAACTGGATTAAGCTAGTTTGGAATTGAAATGTTGAATTTGAAAATATTCATGAAGATTGTGATGAAATTGTATTTGAGTATGTCTATATATTAATATTAATTAGTAGTTGTTTCAAACTATAAATTAATTCAAGGTTAATATTGTCAGAAATTGCTGCAAGCTTTGATACACGAAAACTTCTATAGAGAAATATTTCCATATTTCAAAAATGTTTGTCTTCATAAAATTTACCAAATATATGCCTAAAATATTTTGAGACCGTTTATGCAATTTTGAAAAATCAAGAAACATGTTTTTTTTTTAACTCTAACAGACAAGAGATTTGTTATGTCTACTATGAATTTGAAATTTATGTTTTGTTATGTCTATTATGAGTTTTGAAATTTATGTTTGATAAGATTTGATGATACCTTATAAAAGAATAAATAGTTTTGATATAATTTAATAATATTTGTTCCAATATTTATTATATATATATATATATATATATATAAGAAAAATATTTATAAATATATATAGAAAAATATTTACAAATATATATCCATATTTTTTATGTTTGCACATTTTTCTATATTGTATTTCTTATATCTTTTAAAAATATTATTTTTTCATATTTATTTTGCATTTCTCCTTTTTGCGTTTTCGTTTCCATGCTATTTTGTATGTTTGTTGCTTGATGCTATAGTGATGATGTCTTCGGTCATTGCCATGGTCTAGCCCTAATTTCGTTGCCAATTATAATGAATGAGCGAATGTGTCTACCTTGTGTGATGCAATTGCCAAATTGGGCCTTAAGGTGAAAGAGTTCTCAAGCCTGGCCTGGCTTATCCACCGACAGACAGGTCGGGCGAGGCCGAGTGAGAGAATTTTTTTTTTGCCCAAGTTTGGTTAGCATTTTTACAAATTAATTAAGTTTTGGAAAATTTTATTTGCAACTTTCTATTTTTCCTTTATACTCTTTTTCTTTTACAACCTCTATTTATTTAAAATTTTATTTTTACAATATCCTCTTTTATTTTTTTACCCTTTTAATTTTTACAATTCCCTTTTTTCTCAATTATAAAAAATTTTTACAACTCTTTTTCAATTACACAACCCATTTTCACTTTCTCCTTGCACAATCCAACTCTTTTTACAATCTCATTGAAATTTCCATCTTTCACTTTACCATAACCATTAAATAATTTATATCAAAACAAGTCATTAATTCGAGACAAATGCCTTATAATAACATCCATAATTTTAAAAAAAATCCTATATTTTGTAAAAACATTCAAATATCGTTAATTAAATATCATGTCATCTAAATTAATTGTTTATTGCATGACAACATTAACATCATTAAGACAAAATGATTTAAATACTTTAATACAATTAACATATAGGACATTTCATCCATGAACACAATCATATTAGTATTTATACCAATTGCATACAATAAAAGTTATTGATTTAGATCTATTAATTAATACAAATATTTTCTTTAGTTAATTTATACTTTGATAAGAAAAATTTATAGAGCATGATAACTTTTAATAATACAAATAAATTATGCATAAACTTTAGTTAATTTTTAGAGAATGATAAATTTTAATAATATAAAGTGATTGTATGGAAGTAACAAAAGTGAAAAGATAATCTATTTAGAGCATATAAATAATATAATTTAATTATAATTTTATGATGAGTGTAAAGAGAGAGTGAAGATTGCAAATAAAATTTTCTCTAAATTTTCTATATCATAAAGAGGCCTAAAGCCTCATCCAAAATTTTCATTAGCAAGCTGGCTTCATGTGCAAATCTGAACGAAGTAGATTAGGCTTGTAGTTTGTTGCCATTGTCTTTGCCATTATTATAGGCAATGGCGGCCATCTAGCATTCCTTTATTCTCTTATAATTTTTTTTGCTTTCGAAGAAGCCCTATAACTATTTCTTTATCAAGTGGAGATTGTCAATGTATTTTAACCCTGAACTAGGAGGTTCCCATCACGATTGCAGCTATCAGGGATTCTTGATGTCCACTATTTGATATGAATAAAAAATGAAATTAAATTAATTGATTTAATTCAATTTAATTTGATTAAATCTAAAATTTTAATTTTAATTAATTCGACTTAGTTTAATTTTAAAAATCAAAATTGAATAAAATAAATTAATCAATTTTTTATTAAAATTTTTAATAAATGATATAAATGCAATTTTATGCTTAAAAATGCATTAAATATATTCTATTACACATTATATATAGAATTAATTACTCTAAATCTTTTGACATTTATCATATTTAACTAAGTTATCACTCAATTTTCAATATTATATTAAATCACCCATCACGTTTTGTTTCATTATATTAAAAATATTTTCATTAAATTCATATGAATGTCGTAATGACTTATTAGTATAACAAAATAAACGTAATAAATGACTTTATATAATATTTTTAAAAGTATGACAATTTAGAGTAATTAACTCAATAAAATACAAAATTCACTTTTAACTATGTTTTTTTTACTAACAAAAATGATCTTTTTAATATTGAGGGATTTTTAGTACAATTGGACAAATATGAGGGATAATTTAGTATAATACTTAAAAGTGAGAAATTACTTAATTAAATATGATAAACGTTATAAGATTTAAAGTAATTAATTCTATTATATATAATAAATTTCATATATATAGATAATTAAAATAATATAATTTATATTAAAAATTTTAAATATATATATTTTTAAAAATTTTGACTCAAATTGAATCAAATCAATTAATCTGTATTAAATTTAATTTGATTCATTCTATTTTAATGAAAATAAAAAATTGATGGACACCTGCTTGTTATGTCCCCTTGTCCATCTGACTTGCCTTGCGAACCACATTATAACTGTATTGCTTCCTTTTAAACATAGTTTTCTTACAATTTAGTCCAATTATGATACGTAATTGCAAATATTTTTATGAACATAGTTTTCTTACAATTTAGTACAATTATGATACGTAATTGCATATATTTGTATGAACATGCAACGAACACGTTAATGCGTCAATGTACTGTAAATTGACTTGTTAAATAACTAGAAAAAAAAAAAAAAAGACTACACTATCTATTTAAGAGCCATTTTAATTTAATATTTTCATAGGATAATTAATATTTCACATGTTTTGGCCATGGGAACAGGGAACAGCCAGAAAATCCCCCCCTTTCCCATGTTGCAAGCTGTACTACTCATGCTAGGTGTGATGCGGCGGCTTTGAATTGCCACAATGCGGGAGATAAAAATTTCTAGCCGTCCAATGTGAGGACATGGATATGTGATTTTAATAAAAATACTCCCAAATTTTGCATTTTATGATTTTTGCTAATTAAGCACTTGATTATTGCTTTAATAATTTTACTTATTCTTACTTTAAGGTAGATTTAAATTTTTTCTTTGCTTTTGGTTTATGTAATCACTTGGACAGGTTGGAAATGGGAATGGGCATATAAAAAAATATAGGAACATTTGTAAATATTTTTTCTTACATATAATAAATATTGAAGTAACTAATTATGAAATCATATAAAAATAACATTAAAAATAATTATCTAAATTAATATTAACTAAAAAATAAATAAGATGATAATAATTAATTAAATATTTTAAAATAAATATTAATTATCTATAAGTTTCATGATAAAATTAAAATAATTAAAGTGGAAGCACTTTTTTTTAATTTTTTAAAATTGCATAAATGTGTTTGAAACTTTTTAGGAGAGTTTCGATAATTTTTTTTAAGTAAACATTTATAAATTGTGAAACCGTCTCTCTCCAAAAGTTTTTTATGCATCATAACTTTCATGTTCTTTTGTTACAAATTGCACAAATTAAACAAAAACACTTACTTAATCCACATTTATTAATGAATAATGATCCATAAAGCATATTAATGATTATATATATATATATATATATATATATATATATATATATATATATATATATATATATATATATTAATACTTACATATTTGTTGAAATATATAAGTTTTTTAATACTATCATAAGGATGACATATAAAAAATAATACTATTATTAATATCTAAATGTATATCAAAAGTATAAATAAAAAAATCACATAGTATAGTGTAAGTACATAAAAATCAAACTGGTTCATCAGTCGGATCATCTGAATGTTCATCAGTGGGGGGTGACTGATCGAAGGGAGGATGAGCAACTTGAACCTGAGTACTACGGGTCAGCTTTGCAATGAGGTAACACATCTTATCCATTTGTTGCCTCTACTCCTCAAATTGATGCTCACTTAAAAGACAACCTCTACTCATCCATCCTCGCTTGAAAATCATGTTGAACCCTGTAAACAATGGAAGCTCACAGACTTTAGCTACCAGGCAAAAAGCATAAGTCAATGCTAATGACGTGAGCTGACTAAAGAATGAAGGTGCAAGCTGACCCATGCCATACACATGCCTCTTCTTTTGTTCGCCTGTAGCCTAAAAGAATATCTTATTCTCATTATGTTGACACGACTCTAAGGAGCCCTCCTCAAGTTGAGTAGCTCTCTCATATGTAATGAGGTAGTTGTCCTATAATTTAGTGAAAAGTTAAATACAATTCAATCAAAATTAATAAAATTAATTATTAATAAAGTTTAAATATTAAATTATTCACCTTAATAAAACTTACAACTACACTCATAGACTATTAATTGATGTGTTGTCGGTTCTTCCAGTTGATGTACATATGTTCAAACACCGTGAAATATACAACATCATAATATAATTTTTCACTTTCAAAAACAAATACATTTTATAAATATAGATAAGTATCTAATAAACTTAAATAACATATTAATTAAGAAATATCTAAAATATACTTACTAAATATCTATGATGCTCAACCATAGATATGGAATCCCCAGTATGGTGTGAGGGACCAGACCTAAGGTTCCTTGTCTCTCCAAGGCAGTTTTGTGAGGCCCATGCATTACACTCGTTGAACTTTGGTGTGGCCTACACTACTTGCCAGTTATCTCCTATAGTTTGTGGGACTCTCATAAGTCATCTGCCACTCTGTCTCTACCTAGACAAATTGTTATTGTAGCATGTAATGGCTTGTTGCTCCCACCTACTCATAATCTGGGCATCCAATGATGGATCCCAAGTAAAAAAAACTTTTGAAAAAATAATAAGCAAAACTGGTTAGAATATTGCTTTTAAATAAATAAAATTATTAATAAAAAATAAGATAGAATTATTATTCATTTATACCTTAAACTCCACCCAATAAAACTTTCGTGCCACCTACGGAACATGCTTCCATGCATGTCCAGATAGCTCTAAGCAAAGCAAAAATATTATGGAGATCCGAGCGAAACAGGCATTGTCTGGAATGAAACTATTGTTTATATAAAAAGAATAAGTTAGTAAGAGAAAATAAATACAAGACATGCAAAAATATCATATATTGTGAATCACATGTTCAATTATAGATTGCATTTTGAAGGACTTGAAGATTAATAATTATTAAAAAAGAAATATAAGTTAATAGGAAAAACATAAGTTGCATACCTCTCATCGATGAGCTGGAGCATCACTAGGCTAATACTAGATTCGGCCACTGATGCCATTAATGATGGCATAACTAGTTTCTGATCCACATTTGATGGTGTAGATGGTGCTGATAAGGATAGTGGTGGAAGTGAGGGTGGTGGTTCTGATGTCAAAGGGTTTAATGGTGGAAGTGATGATATCTCTGGTGCTAATGGTCATAATAGCGAAACATAAGGTGAATCTTGTGAACCTCGCCCTACTATTTTTTTCTAAGAAGCGTTTAATCCAAATCTACCACACTTCGTAGGTCTAACAGGTCATGATGTATATATACTAATAACTAAATAAAATAGAACACTATAGCTAAGAAAAATGTCATTTTAATAACACATGCGTAACGAAAAAAATTGACTACCATATACATAGCAATAAAGACAAATAAAGATCATATATATACAAAGTACCTCTAATAAGTTTCACTATCAGTATCATTATACAAATCCTCCTCCTCATCAATTTATGCATCCTCATCCTTTATTTTCTTTAATTTCAATAAACTCACCATTTGGATCATTCAAGGATCCAAATTCTTCGTCCTTAATGAGCATGTATATCATTCTCTTGGAAGGCCAGTACTACATGAGAAATTGAAGTTGTTGCAAATATTTCTGGAATTTAGACTTCTCCCTTAGCTTTAATTTTACATACAACCAACCAATCGTTTGAATCACATCTTAAGCTAGGGTAATTGTAATAATAAACTTGACATACTTATATTATAAAAACAAATGGTTCATACTTATTAAAACTTCATTTATGATTCATCTCGAGAAGTTTATATTTTGAATGAACTTTAGTACCCAAGTTAGGCATCAGATCAAACTATGACATCCATATCCTCATTCATTAGCATTATCACATGAACATATTCATTACATAAATGATTTGAAATACCACATGAACATATGCATTGGATAAATGATCATTTAGATATGTGAATTAGATAAGCATAACAATGACACTTGCACAATTGCATTTAAGACACTTGAACGTATATGTAATATTTGTATAGTTGCATGGCAAATTATCTTATGTTGTGTGCATGATATAACATCATAAATTATGGTGTTTTAGAGCTTATTTAAAAGTATAAGGAGCATATGGGGATTAGGAGATGGATGGAGGTAATGAAAGAGTGAAGAAGAGAGACTTAAAGAGGAATATTGAACTTCCAACCAATGGTAGTGAGACACTATGATTTTGTCTTATTAAGGCATGTATACAAATTGAATTTTTCATCCTTTAGGATCAGCATATAAAAGATAAATATGAGCAGCAACAGAAGAAAGAGAGAGCTAAAGAAGAAAGAGAAGAAGAAGAACAAGAAAACAAAAGAAAAAGGAGAGAGAGAAAAGTGAGCTGCCTAGGAAGGAATCCTAAACTTTTTTGGTTTTGGAAAAATAGGTAAGTTAGTTTATCTTCTTCCCACATGAAATTACTGCCTCATGACATGTTAATCATCCATGGTTAGTTACAATTATAGAGTATTTGAGCTAGATCTCATGTATGGAAGTTAAAATTCAAAAGGAATAAGAGCTCTTAGTGTTGGTTTTATTGTTAGAGCAAAATTTTGTATCCACGATTTCATAACCCTAGAAGAGGAATTAGGGAAAGTATAAAATATTATAGTTAGAGCTTTATGCCTCATCTAAATTCATGTAAAACAATTTTGTTTAATTTGGTGTGTGTGAAGAGATATGGCTCCTTCATTAGGGCTAGTCCACAACTAGCTGAAATCTCAGTCTTTTTGTTTTCATATATTTTGATGACCTTATGTCCTAATTTAGACAAAGTGAAAAACATGAAATTTAGAGGGTTATATGCCCTATAAATACCTATAAAGTAGTTTTGTTTGATTTGTTGTGTGGAAAGAGATATGACACATTGATTTTGACTTACCCTGAACCCGATGAAACCTCATTTGTCTTTTAATTTTGTTTTCTAAGAATTTGATGGCCATAAATTCAGAATTTGATGATATGTCAAACTTGAAAGTTGTATATTTATGTCTTATCTACATTCATGTGAAATATTTATGCCAAATTTTACAGGGTTGATGAGATATTGCACCTTAATCATGACTAATTTTCAATATGTTAAAAACCTGCTCACCCTGAGATTGGTCATTTGTTTTGGTGACTTTATAGACTAAATTAGATAATAAGTAAACCATGAAAAATGTTTCATTATGTGTTTTGTAACTTTTGGTAAATTATTTTTGCAATTGGATTGGTATAATTTTACATATACCCAAGAATATAAGACCTACTTAGACTGAGATGACATTAAAACAAGGCAAAATTCAAAAATTCACTCCATTTTCTATATGTCTTATATTGACCTAAAATTTGACTTTGTTGTATCATTATGTGTCTAGTTTATTTGAAAAAAAAAGAATCAAGTCTTTTGGATAAGTATATCTAGATTTACTATTGTGAAAGTGTAGCAAGGTCAGGCTGCCAAATAAGGAAAATATGCATGAACACTAGGTCCACTTGCATGAATCATGCCACAACTGCATACCAAGCATTAATAATCATTTTGACATACTTACAACCATGTATGTGTAATTTTAGGATCTTAACACTTTGAGGAAACCCTAGAGAGAGAACCAAACCTACCATAAATGTTAGACACATCAAACAGTGAGTAAAAACCATAATTAGACTCTAATGTGTATGTGTGATAATTTCATGATATGATTATGTTTTATTACATGTATATGTGATTGAATTTTTACATTTTACATGTAAATACAAGTTAAGCGAGAATTATATGCTCTTAATGATTACCTGGTGTACCATTGTGAATGAACACTTGCATATGAAACTAAAAAGATGTTGTGATCAGCTTGTCAAACACTTGCAAATCACTTGGAAAAAGGAACAATATGTCCTATTGGCATATGTTATTGATCAAATGATTCACTTGTTATATACTAGTCAGCAAAATCAAATGTCACTTGAATCACATGAATTCCCAGGAGCAGTCGTTGCCTTAAGTTTTACATAGAGACACATGGACTGCAAGTCGTTAGTTGAATTCCAACTCTCTCTCTCCTTGTGTCATGTACATATATCTAGATAGGGACCAGTTTATGGTCACTAGTCTTTAACATTAGTTAACATATATGTACATTAAATACGTGTTGGATTAAGTATGTATGAAGAATCAAGCTTTATGCATATGTATTTTTGGACATGAATGTTATGATTTGTAAATGAAAATGGTCGTTACATAAACCACTCACATTTGAATAAGATGGTTCTCGTAATTCCCAATTCCTGATACTCTAACTCCATAACTTCAATTAACCAACCATAATAGTTGCTTTCATCTACATTATAATTTGTGCCTTTTATACAAATACCAATGTTCATGGTCATTGTATGAGAATCATGTCTTCTAGTGTGAAATTTAAATCCATTTACGTTATACCTTGGATAAGACATCACCATTCACAATGTACCTTTTACTAGATCCTTTATGAATTTGTTCGAGATGTTATGTGATGGTTCATATGCCTAAAATAAATACCCATCAATTTAGTAGCAAGCAAATTTAATTTCAATGCACATACACATGCATGTAACATAAATAATGGAATCTTGATGATCACATATTTGTCAAACTAAGATGTAAATTCATTTTCAAGTTTAACATTAACTTCATGACTAGCAATGAGTGATTGATGTTGTTTTAACTCATCAACATAAATTCTACAAGGGAAAAAATAAAATACACATGAACTTAACAAATTCATGTATGAAAATAAACAAACTTATACGCTACTTAATGAATGGTTCTACTTCTGTACAATTCAATAATATGTAGCATTGAGTAACCTTATATTCTTGCTCCATCATGAATCTCATTTTTTCCTTTCCAAATACGTGATTGGGATGCATAAATATCAAAAAATTTCCTTCATGCTTTCCCCCCACAATACGAGAATGATTATCGTTGCGAGGGACTTTCCAATGCCTCATGCTCACATGGTCCTCAAAGTAGTATGACCAAAATAATGACACTTCTTCCACTAAATATGCATTGCATATTGAACTTTCAACTTTGGCTTTATTTCTCACATTGTTTTTTAGCCTTCGAAGGTACCTATGATAATGATACATACAAAACAATATACATATATAAATAAAAATAAATTATGGAACCTATTTATGTTAACTATTAATTACCTTTCAAAAGGATACATCCATTGAGATTGCACTAAACCGACTATCCTTGCTTCATAAGCTAGCTAAACCAGAAGATATTTCATTGAGTCGAAGAAGCTTGGAGGAAATATACATTGCAGGTTATAAAGAATGATAGGTATCTCTTCCTCAAGTCATTGCATGTCTTCAATGTTTATGATAGTAGTAGTTATGTCCTTAAAAAAGAGGCTCAATTCTATTAAGGCCTTTTACACATTGTCGGGCGATAGTTCACAGAATGTAATTCATAGCAATCATTGCATGAATACATGGCAGCCATGGGCTTTCATCTCGAACAACTTTAACTTTTTCATGTCCACACATCTAGCCATATTTGACACCATCAGGAAATCTAAGAGTCTTTACCCATTCACACAATACTTCTTTCACCTGTTTGTCTAATGTGTAACAAGTTATACAATATTTTCCCATTCCTACACTTCATTCCAAATCAAGGTGACGATAATATTGACTTAACTCCTATCGAGATTTATTTGTATCCTTCGTTTTTCCTTCCTCATTTATAACAATTATTAAAACACATTATCAAAAACATTCTTCTTAATGTGCATCACATCCAAATTGTATCAATCAAGTTCGTACTCCAATATGGTAAATCCCAAAAGATACTTTTTTCCTCCATCAATAATTCCTACATATTAGACCATTTCTCTTATTGACATCTAGTTCAATGACTTTCTTAAGACCTAACTGATCAATCTCGTTCAATATCTCAACTCCAGTTCTGACAGGTGGCAGACTTTTCATCATTGTTTTATTCTTAATGAATGATGTTTTGTTCCTTCAATATAGATGATCTTCTAGTAAAAACTTTTTATGGTAGTTAAATCACAATTGCTTTCTGCTCTATGACAGAGTAAAAGCATTAGAATTCTCTATGCAATAAGGAAAACCTAACCTTGTAGTAGCACTTTACCTTGACAACATCGCATATATGAGAAAATCACTAATTGTCTACATAAGAGCATCCCACATCTAAAAATTTTATTTCTTCAAAATATCATATGTCTACACACCCTCATGTTGCAACTATTTGAGTTCTGTAATAAGTGGCTGTAAAAACACATCCAGTTTATCCTTAAGATTTCTTGGCTTAAGTATTAATTCTGATAAGAACATATAAGCATCCTTCATACACAACCATGGTGGCAAATTATACGATATGACAATTATGGGTCATGAAACATTTTGTTGTCCTGATTGACCAAACAGTTGAAACCCATTTGTGCAAAGACCAAATCAAACATTTTGAGTTTTCCCTGCCAAATCTGAATGTGTCTAATTGAAATCTTCCAAGCAGGAGAATATTATCAATGACATATGACACCTTTTTCAACCTCATGCTCACTATGCCAATGCATTTTTGCAATTGTTGCTTTCAATGCATACAATCTTTGCAATTAAGGGGTTAGAGGAACATAATACATCTTCTTATATGGAATAAGAGTCTTGCTTCGTTTACCACCTTCGCTACAAGGCCTCTTGTACCAAGCATGACCATAAAACTTGCAACTAGTCAATTCATTATCTTCACCCTAATATATCATGCAATAATGGTTACAGTAATGAATCTTTTCAACTGGTATCCCTATACCTTGCACTAATTTCTTAGTGTTGTAGAATTTATCAAGTATTAAAATATTATTTGGTGTAATCTTTTTCGTTACTTTAACCATGTCATTGAAATTTCATTATGACATATGGTGTTCTAATTTCATGTCTATCAATTGGTAAACAAGTGATAGCTATAAATACCTTATACAAACTAAATACAAGTCTGCATATGCAACCCTAATAATGTCAAAAAAATTTTAAACCTTAGGATTTGGTTATTCCTCTGGTTAATTAGGATCAAAATGAGGACCTGTTGCATCTAATACCATTGTTTGGTATGAATTTGATGATTCAACCCTTTCTACTGCATCAGCTTGATCACGAACTGCATTTGCATTATCTTTCTTAATGATTTCCCTATGTATAGTCCATGTATAATAATCAGGAACAAAACCATTTATACATAAATGCAGCTTCACAATATCCACTTCTAGAAAGATACAGTTCTAACACTTGTGATGGTTACATAAATACCTAATATTATTCCCATCATTCAATTACAGGTGACTGCAGGTGTTTAACATACCATCTTGAAGCCTCCTATAGATCTATTGTCAATCAGGTCTCATTTTTCCTTCTTATGTTCACTATGAAAAAAAATTTAAATTAAATTTGTTTTACACATATTTACAACTCCTTATAACTCCATATATACACTAGTAGGTATGAACCTACTCATTCAGAGATTTGATGTCTGATGACCATGAATAGATGCAGAATATTCATAAATATGTAGAAATTTCTACTACATCTCCCTATAGTTCTTCCAATGCATGATATGAAATAAGCACTCACTCATACAACTTATAATAATTTAGTGTCATCGCATGAATTAACACTTATTTCACTATGCATCCGAAGAACATTAGGGAATACTATTAACTTTCTACATGTTAATGAAAACATGTGCATCTGACTAGTTCACATACAGATGGCACATTTCTAAATTGTCCGATTTGGACAATTTAGTGTTGTCTCACTATATCTAGTGAGAAAAACACTGAACAAGATTCTAACACTTAAGTAACTAATAAGTGTATATTTATAAATATACACTTACTAGTGTCAAACATTCAGATTATTCCTAAAAACATGTTATCCTTGCCTCACTATCTTTCTATGCTTATCATATCATGCTTAATCATCCATATGCTTTTGTTATCTATTTTACAATTTCTTTTTCTATGTCATATATCATAATTCTTTAAAATACTACTGATATTTTGATAGAGTCTCCTCTATATCTTGGACTCAATATATATATATATATATATATATATA
>CATIWR010709458.1:0-53984 GCA_949677035.1 Omphalea diandra | reverse complement strand
ATATATATATATATATATATATATATATATATATATATATGTATGTATGTATATATATATATATATAAGATTGAATTATAATTTTATCCCCATAAATTTAAAATTTGAATAAATAAATTAATGGCATATAAATAATTTCTTAAAATAATATTCTCTTTCACCTCATTTTGAGGTGATTAAAAATGGCAAACCCAAGTGACTTAATTACCTCATTATCTCCCTCTCTCTTTCTTTACCTTTCCCAAACTTGAGAAAAATTAGTTTCTCCTTCACTTTCTCCCTCTCCTCTTTCTTCTCCCTCATTTTCTCTCATTCCCAATCAAACGAGTAAGGAGTTATTTAATTTTTTGAAAACAAGTAATATTGTTAGATTTGTGAGAGCTCGACACTTTCTGTGAGCTTTATACTCATTTGATTGGACACTATATATTAATCTAAAGTCTTAAGGCAATAGATGTATAAGTTCTTCCAACTTATACTTGACAATATTTTTCTTTTTTCGATATGAGATAGCGAACACTTGCTATATCCTGATAATATTCATATGGAGTATGAGCTGACTTCAGCCTGCTCCCATCACTCCATCATTATTGCATTGGAGCCATCTAGTCAAATAGTACTTTGGTCTATTGCACTCATCTTATGCTTTTTCATTGGGTGTCACCTCACTCTACCTATTTTTTTGGGTGTAATATGGCTCTTCTTCCATTCTCGTGGTAAAATTTTATGAGTCACACTTAACCCGCGCTCGTATAGGGGGATAACCATGGGTCATCCCTTGTCTCGTGAAGAGAAAAATAGTGTCTATAAAAATTCAATAAATACCATTTTTATACTTCTTGTTATCAAATCATTCGTTTTGATACTACTTCTTACGACTAGACGAGCCCAATACATTAGAGAGAACTTTTTTATACGCCTTATAAGAACACATTAACTAGATTAAATAACACATCTTAACCTAAAATATCAAGACAATGAGTTTATGGGTCATATTCAACTTATGCTTATCTTATGAATTTTATTTTTTCTGATGTGAGATAGCAAATCATTGCTCTATTTCAATAAATATAAAAGAGATTAAAAAAAAGACAAAAACAATAATTAAGCAAGCCCAAAATTATAAATTATAAATTTGAAAATTTATATTTTTAGTTCTATGAGAAACTAAATAAAAATAAAAAAATATATATGGATCAAAAAAACAAGAAAGAAAATCAAACCCATAAAAACTATAAGAGAAAAATACAAAATTTTATCATGTGATTTTCGTTTTTGTCAAATGGTATTGTGGTTTGTTTATTAGTAAAACTCTACCCAGTGATATAACGTAGTTTACAAAGTGGTATCAGACTCATAACTCCGTTATATCCACCTAACATGATATTAAATTTTGCACATTATTTTCAACTAATTATGTGTAAGTACATATTTTTTTTTTTTACTTTAAATACAAAATTTGTTCAATTTTTTACTATATATATATTTGAACAAATTTTTTTTATCACTGTAGAATTTGTTTAAATATATACAAAAAATAAACAACAAAATGAAAAAATTGAACAATTTTTCTTCACTTTGTACAAATTTTATATTTAGAGTGAAGAAAATTTGTATCCAAATTTTATATACATAATTAATTAAAAATAATGTATAAAGTATGGTACCAGTCAAATGGATATAATAGAGTTACAGATCTAGTACTACTTTGCAAATGATATTATACCGCAGAGTAAAGTTTTACTAATAAACAAATTACATAACCATATTTGTTAAAAAGAAAAATTACAAGATAAAATTTTATATTTTTCCCAAAGTATTAATAAAAAAATATCAAAAAGTAAAACTAGATAGCATAAATAAATTAAAAACACGCACAAAAAAAAAGTGAATGGCTTTATGAACAATAAGGGTAAAATAAAGTTGAAGAATTTAAAGAAAACTCATGTAATTCATTATAAGAAGGCATAAAATGAAAAAAGAAAAAATCAATCAACAAAAGGAAGATAATATATTTGAACAGTTAATCATGCATATTTTATGTACTATTAAGGCTCTATTAAAAAATAAAAGAAATCATGAAAAATCTTTTCCCTTTCTCTTTTAGGGTGTGCATTCAATTCAAATTGAATCAAACTAAAGTGATAAAAACTGAGAATTAAATGTTAAAAATATGAATTGAACCGAGCCGATTAAATTTGTAAATCGAACCGAATCAATCAGATTTGATTTAATTACAATTAAGTTCATTTTAAAATATATATTTTTTAGTTTTAAAATATTTTTAATACAAATAACAATTCTCATAATATACTATAAAATATGTTTAATATAAGTAATAGATTTTATATATTTTAATGTAAATAGTGAATTTTAAATAGGGTTTAATCACCTTGATTTGATTTAATATAGATTTAACTTAATTGAATTTAATTTTAAATAAATTCGATCATTTTGGTTTAATAGAATTTTTTTATCTAAAAACTAAATTGAAATGAAATTATATTTAAATTAAACAAAACAAGCTATACTGGCTCAATTTGGTAAATTTTTCAATTTTCACTGAATGCTCACCCCTTACTCTCTCTATCTCTTGCAATACACTAAATAGAAACATAGGTTAAAAAAAAACAAGACATGAATAACAGTTAAAGGTGTCAAAATGAGTCATGACACACGAGAACAATTTGCAAAATATGTACAATTAACTGGTTAAGGATTGAATTTTACTATGTTTGTGTCATAAACAGGTTGACCAATTTTTGACACTGCTTAAAACGGGTCTATAATAGGTTGACCCATTTATTTTTATTATTTTTATTTATTTTCTTTGTAGGTGATTTTTGTTTGTTGCAATGAGGACAATGTATGTTTTAAGTGTGGGGCACTAATTAAAAGTTTGATGATACTTTTGTCTTTGACATGCCTTAATCTTTGCTTGATAACTTTTTCTTTTGGAATTTCTACTCTCTTGATGTTTATTTATCATGAATTTTTTTACTTAAGGTAAAATTGCACGATAAAATGCAAGCATAATTAAATGATTTTTTTTTCTAGGATGAGTATTTCTTTACTTTGATGATCAATTTGAATGAAAAATATGCAAGATTCAATACAATTGAACCTTCATTCTAAGTTTTTGAGACTGTGAGCATTTTATTCTTTGTTGCTCTATTTTGTTTTGTTGAGCATTTGTCAAACTTTGGTTGCATATTATAAAACTTGTCTTATTATGCATATTAAGACCGCATTCAAGAGTTCATGTGTTAAAAAATAAAAAGTAAAAAGAGTATCTAGGATAGCCCCTTTAAGCCCATCTAAAGTCTACCCTCATGATATTTCCTTAAGAAAAGCTTGGTTTAATTTTTAACCATTTCTTTATTTGCATCACATTAATTTTGCCTTGAATGTTTTTTTATTTTCTTTTACCCCTTTATCAAAGGATTTTAATTGAGTTAACATGAAAATGGGAACCATTTTTGAGCAAATTGTAAAGAAAAAAAGAAAAAAAAATTATACTGCTCTATGTTGGTGCTAAGTAATTAGAGATATTCATTATAACTGTTTATTTTCGCATCAAATGGTTGCCAATTTATGAGTATGCTAAAATATTTTAGATATATTTTATGTTGAGTAACTGGGGTACTTGTCACAAATGTTTGCTTTCGCGTAAAAAGAGTAAAAATAATTTAGAAAATAATGAAAAGAAACGAAAATAAAAGAAAAGAAAATTATTTTTGGTTGCTCTATATATGGTATTGAAAAAGGAAAATTTATTGAAAGAGCAATTCAAAAAGATTAGACTCAAACCAATTAAATTAATTCTTTTGATAATTTTCACTCACAATTTCCTTTTTATCAAACCTAAAACCAAACCCTATTACAACCCATTTTAAACCCTTATAATTTTTGATGCATCAAACTCATATTAAGCGATGGAGTTATGATATATAGACAAACTTATGGTAATATCATCCATTGTTTTGACTTGAGAGTTTATTGACACCTTAAACACTTGAGTGCATTGAATGAAACCATTAAGAGGGAATTTGAAGTGCAGTTTGCGACTGAAGTACATTTTATGTGCATTAGGGGTGAAAATGGAAGGTTATATATCAATTTGTAATATTCTTCAATTGTGGAGCAAAAAATTTGAAGTGCAGTTTGCGGCTGAAGATTTATTGAGATAAGGTGTGGGCGTGACTTGCCAATCCAGGGTTAACGAATTTAGAAAAACAAATGGCTAATTTTCAGCTTGATTTTTTTGTAAAAGATCTTATATTATTTAGGAAATTTGACTTAAAAGATTTACCTTAAATTTATATGTTCTTTTTATATTTTTCAAAACCATTTAGGAATCTAATTTCTCTAGAGATTTTGAGAATATATTTTAGTGCTATAAATAAAAGTCTTTTCTCTTGTGTGGAGAGAAAGAGAATGTGAAGAGCCAGAGAGAGGGGACAACCAATCTCAATTGGAGGTATTATTCTCTTTTATTGTGAACTCGTAATTCTATCTCTTTTTCTTTTTTTTTCTTCTTTCTAGTTTTTTTTTTTCTCAATTGGAGCTAGTTTTTCTTATTCATGAGCTAGTTTTTTTTTCTCTTTTTTTCTATCTCGTTTTTTTTTTCATGAGCTAGTTTTCTTATTCATGATCTAGTTTTCTTTCTAGTTTTTTTTTTCTTATTCACGAGTTATGAGAAGCCTTATCACAATAATGAATTAATTTTTATTTTATTGAATAAAGATATTTTTATTTTCATATTGTCCATAAAATTATTGTGCTTAATGCTATTGAGAATTCAATTACCTTTTGGTTGATTTGGTTTATGTGAATGAATTGGGAAAATATTTTGCATAATTGATCAAATAATTAATGGTATAAATTGAATGGTGTATATATATATATATAATTCATTTGATTTTATAGGTTTTTCATAAAGTTTAGTGTGTTTTATATTTTGAGAACTTTAAAGAGAGATCTAAGATTTAATTGATAAAAATAGGATTAATATATATCGGGATGGAATATTAAGCAAATTTAGAAAAAATCTCAGCTTATGAAAATAATAAATTATTTTGATTGAATTTAATAAATTGAAATATATTTGAGTGATTAAGTGAACCAATAGTCTTAGCTCTTTAAATTTGATTGTTATAACTTTAATTAATTATTATTATTATTATTATTATTTGCTTTTATTCTATAAAATTTTCGTATTTTATTTATTTTAAATTTTTGTAATTTAATTATTCTTTTTAATTTAGTTGTCCAAATAATCATAAGTTGACTATAATTTAGTACTTATTTTGTTAAAATTCTCGTGAGAACAGTATCTATTTACTATTTGATAACTATTACACTTACTAGGATCATTTAATTTTTAGCTATCCCTAAGTATCTATAAGTTAATAAATATTTTGTATTAATGAATGAAAAATTCATGTTATCTAAAAAAAAAGAATTTTATTTCAGTCATGAAGTATTAGGTACGAGTATTTTTTTTGTGTATTGCAATTAATATATTAGTTGGGATTTTTTAATAAAAAAAAATTAAAATTTTGATAAGATAATTGATATTAAAAATAATTAAACTCGCACAAGATTTGATAATTATAAGTTTTTCATTGAAATTTAGAATAAATAATTTTATAAAATTTAGATATTCAATAATTGGTAAAATTATGGCAGAGAATTTAGCCTAATTGGAGGCTGTTAAATTTCAAACAAATGTGGACGGAGGACGAATCATAGTTTTTCCTATGCAAATTCCAAGTTCTACACCATTTAACCGATGCAATCGGACGCTTCACCGCCGTCGAAGGGCATAACAGTCAATTCCTACTCAAAATTTACCGCGCCACAGAACCCAAAAATTGTAACCAATGTCCCGCCAACACATAAACCTCAAAATTTCTCTTCTTCTTCTTCTGATTTATTTCATATTTTTTGCCGCCTAAAATCCCAAAAACGCATCAAAGTCTGGCGCCAAAATCACTCCATAGAAAAACACGCCACAGCCCATCGCCTATTCTCCAATTCTTCTCCAGCTTCTTATTTCAAAGAAGAAGAGAAAAAAAAGGAAGTTGACAAATGGGGAAATGGGTGAGCCCTGATGGGATAGCGACTCTGCTGTCGAACCCAAAGCCAGATTCAATCTCTGATATACCTGAAATCATCGTCCAGATCACCAATCTCGAGCCTAAAGGAAAATCATATGGGTATGTCCCTTTTTCTTATATGGGTTGTATTTATGTTTTCATCAGTGGAAACAAGTTGATGGGTTGGACACTTTCAATTCGATGGTTATCCTTATTATTGCGATTATTTTGAGATCTGGATAGTCAAATTTTGCTGAAAGATGAGATTTTTGAACGGATTCCTGCTTGATGTGGTCATTTCCTATATGGGGTTTGTGCTTATGTTAGATCTCATTTGCTTATTTCTATGCTTAGTTTGTTGTTAGTACTCTTTAATGTAAGAGTTCTTAACAATTTCTTGAAACATGTGATTTATTTATTTATTAGGTACTTGCCTTGTCCTGATTATTTTGCTATTTTTTTTTTTTTTCGTTTTTGTTTAGCTTACCATCATATGTATGATTACCTTTTATGCTGGATGTGGGGTTCTAATTCTAGATGCGGTTCATATGACCTGGGTTTCCGATTAAATGAGATTGAATTCAATTTGGTTAGTTAGTTTTTTTTTTTTAAACTACAAAAAGTAATAATTGGAGATAAGTTCGTCATTTAATATTCTCGTGGTTGGTTGCAGGTTTGATGCTAATGATGGAAAGAGGAGGATAAAAGCAATCTTCAACTCTAGGTTGTCTTCCGAGATCATCTCTGGCAACGTTCAAAACCTTGGTCTTATTCGTATTCTTGATTATACAGTCAATGAGATTCCCAGTAAATCAGAAAAGTATGTGTTAATATATTCTTTATTGTTTTTAAGGCACACCTGTTTTTGTTTTTTCGGATTTAATTGTTAATAAATTGATTGCAGTTATTTGATCATAACGAAATGTGAAGTGGTTTCTCCTGCACTTGGAATGGAGATAAAGGATGAGGTCAAAAAGGAAGAAGCGGACATAATGTTGAAGCCAAAACAAGAAAGTGAAGTTAAGAAAGAAATGTGTGGCATTCTCTTGAAGCCAAAGCAAGAAATTGTTGCAAAATCAGCTGCTCAAATAGTACATGAACAGCGTGGAAAGTGAGTTTTCTTGTTTGGTTTTGACCATCTTATGTAATTTTTTGTTGATAACTTGCCGTTCCTTTTGTTTTGGCATTTTTTTTTTGTGTTATAGTTGGTTTTTTGCATCTGCATCTCATGTATATGTGAATTACAGCATGGCTCCAGCTGCGAGAATGGCCATGACAAGAAGAGTTCACCCTCTTGTGTCCTTGAATCCTTACCAAGGAAATTGGACAATCAAGGTTCGAGTCACGAGCAAAGGAAATATGCGTGCTTACAAGAATATAAGGGGAGAAGGGTGTGTTTTCAATGTAGAGTTGACGGATGAAGAAGTAGGTCCAAAAGCTTTCTGTTTTAAGCGTTTCATTTAGATGTTTCTGCAGGTTCATTTTCTTAATTATTGGGACTTATTTTGACAAGTGAATTGTTCTATATGCAGGGTACACAGATACAAGCAACGATGTTTAACGAGGCTGCAAGGAAATTCTATGACAAGTTTCAGTTGGGGAAGGTTTATTATATATCAAAGGGAACTCTGAGAGTTGCTAATAAGCAGTTCAGAACAGTGCAGAATGATTATGAAATGACTTTAAATGAGAATTCTGAAGTAGAAGAGGCCAGTAATGAAGCAGCTTTTATTCCTGAAACAAAATTCAATTTTGTTCCAATTGATCAGTTAGGTCCATATGTTAATTCAAATGAGCTTGTTGGTAAGAACCTGCATTATGGACATGCATCTACTTCTTTTTCCTGTTCTCATTGCCTACTAAATCTTTGTTGATTTGATTTAGATGTTATTGGCATCATTCAAAGTGTTTCTCCAACAATGAGCATTCGAAGAAAGAGTAATAATGACATTATCCCAAAGCGTGACATAACTATTGCTGATGAGACGTAAGTGCTGCTTTTTTTCCCTGTTCCCCCCTCCTTCCTGCAATTTATTGTCATTTGTTGAGCCATATTGAAGTATGTATATGCAAACTGCAGGAAGAAGACAGTTGTTGTCTCTCTGTGGAATGACCTTGCCACTAATGTGGGGCAGGAATTACTTGACATTGCTGATAAGTCACCTGTAGTTGCAATAAAATCTCTTAAAGTTGGAGATTTTCAAGGTATGATTCTTTGGGTTGATGCCTGTTTATGAAAATAAAACGCGGCCCTATTCCTAATTGTCTCTTTGAAACGTATATTCAGGTGTATCTTTGTCTACACTGGGCAGAAGCATTGTACAGATCAATCCAGATACTCCAGAATCAAAGAAGCTCAAAAGCTGGTGAATTTGTCATTGAGCAAGCATTGCTCTTGAAAGTTCCATTTTTCGTTAGTGTATCTAAAATGTATTTTATCTTTGCTCAGGTATGATTCTGAAGGTAAAGAGACTTCAATGGCCTCAGTTGGCTGTGGTTTGAGCCCTTCAACCAAGGGAGGGGTGAGGACTATGTACTCTGACCGAGTCTCCATTTCTCACATAACAGGCAATCCATCCTTGGGTGGTGATAAGGTACAGGCATCGACTATTTGTTAGTCCCTTTCATAAAAAATATTTAGAATCGCCAACAGTCTTTGATTACATTATGGTGGGCATTGAAGATACTGGACGTTGATTTGATCACTGGCTACTTAATGCCAGATGAAGTTTTGATTGATTTGTTCAGTGAAAGAAAGTGAATTCAATTTTCTCTGTTGCAGCCTGCATTTTTCAGCATTAGAGCATATATAAGTTTCATCAAACCTGACCAGAGTATGTGGTACCGTGCATGCAAGACTTGCAATAAGAAAGTAACTGAAGCTATTGGCGGGGGATATTGGTGTGAAGGATGCCAGAAAACCGATGCAGAGTGTAGTTTAAGGTGAGAAGATAAAGAAAATATGAAGTGGCGATAATATAAGCATTTGAAATGAAATTTAGCATGTTTCATGAACTCTGCTTAATCTTTTCTTCTGTTTTATTTTCTAGGTATATTATGGTGGTTAAAGTATCAGATGCAAGTGGTGAAGGTTGGGTTTCTGCATTCAATGAAGAAGCAGAAAAGATAATTGGTTGCTCTGCGGATGAACTTGATAAACTGAAATCAGAGGAAGTAAAACTACCAAAGGAGTACACTTGAAATTTAATGCAATTGAGCATACAAAATCCTAGTATGTTTCTAATTCCCATTCATTTCATTTATTTTCAGGAAGGGAGCTCATACCAAGAGAAATTGAAGGAAGCCACATGGAACCCTCATCTTTTCAGGGTCAGTGTCACTCGGAATGAGTATAATAACGAGAAGAGGCAAAGAATAACAGTAAGGGCAGTTGCTTCAGTTGATTTTGCTGCTGAGTCTAGATATTTGCTAGAAGAGATCTCAAAGATAAAAGGTTCTCGGTAGGGTGACTTTGGTTTTGTTAGTTCTTGACCAGTATACCTTCCCAATCCTTTTGGTTGTTTCTACATAGAAGGGAGGGCAAGTCTAATTCAAGATTGCAACTCTTGCTTGCAATATATGTTTTATTTTTTAAGGCCTACTTGGTTTGAATTTTATTTTTGTTGTCAAAATTTGAAAATTATAAATATTTTTTAAAAAAAATTTGTTGTTTTTAAAGATTAAATGGATTGCAAAAAATATATGAATCATAAAAAGCGTTTTATGCTTGCTTTTGCAGTCAATTTCTAAAATAACACTCAGTTTTGGAAAATCAAAAATCAGAATACCCTAGCCTCCATGATAATGTTCTTACCTATCATTTGCATGCTAACAATAAATCTGAAGTCAGCACGCTATCTGGGCTATGTTAATAGGACAAATAAGCCAAACTTGAATGTTCGGATGCTCTGAGGTAGATGCTTCGTCAGACTCAAAGCTTTATACTACATGAATCTTACTTGATGCCTTATGAGCATAGTAATCAATTCCATTATACCGTGTTTTCCCACAAAGAAAACTTGGAAAAAATCAGTGGTTTTAAGGAAAAGAGATCTGCAATTAAGTTTGCTATATGATGAGGAAAGAGCCAACAGGCAAAATGTAAGCATGATATAATATTTTCAATTGAACTCATCAAACCAAATCAGTTGCAATAGGCTGAAGCTTGAAACCACGCTTTATGAACAATAAAGTAATGTTGCAAACTAGATTTATCTCGTCAATGTTTATATGAGGAGACCAGCAATGCTATTTTATGCAATAATTTGGATTCACTATCATCTTTTGAGGATGTCCACTCCTGAAAATTATGGAGGCTACCAGTGAAGTCCGTAAAGAGCCCATCAATTCCAATCTTGTTAATCCAGTAATCATATTCTTGATATGGGTCCTGATGAAAGTCGAAGTGTAAGAATGATTCCTCATTCCGGTAAGTATACGGATGCACCTGTATTTACATTGCAATTGCAAGGAGAAATTAAGTTGTACCCTGATATATGCAAGTGAATAGCATTTCGGATACCAGTAAAAAAAATTCTGAAACTAAAAAGATGACCGGAGGTTTTTCCATGACAAATAGTGAATTTTGGTACATGCAAGCACTGTATCACTCATGAATAGGCTTGATCATCAAGAAACAGAATATGTGTGGACCAAAATTGTGCATATTTGCTTAAAGAATCATTTACCTGTTCTAAGCCTATTGGATTTACTTGCAAATCAACTATAAAAAGACAAGACCCTTGACAAAATTTTACCTGCAGGTCATGGGAATGTGCTTTGGCAACAAGATCTGTAGGTTTTTCCAAATAGTTATTTACAACAGGAACCACTGTATCCTTCCAGGGTCCAATGCCCACCACATATTCTTTAATGTATTCCAGATAAGAATCAGAAGTGATTTCCCAATATGACTGCAAATTGTCAATGGTAACATGTTCTATCAGAACTCTCTGAAGTAAAAGGGGATAGAATGAAAATCTTAACAGTCTTGCATTAATCAGATATTAGAGACAACCAAATTTAGAATTTGTGCTGTCTAACCCAATTTGAAAAGTCAAGTTGAATAATGCAATAACATTAATAGCACTTAAACCAACCACGTAAAATATTTTGTAGGGAGGTTTCACTAAAGGGAAATACGAACCTGATTAGTGTCTTGAGTCGGCACGGTAACATCATCAATCAAGAAGATTTTAGGTGAGTCTGTCAGGTTTGATACATGCACAAGCGACGTCGGAGCAAAGGATTGGATAAATACAGGTTGTTTCAGCCAATCTTCTGACATATATGAACCTTTGTATCCATACTTCTTAAGTGTCTCAACAAACTTGTCCTCAAATTGCTTACCACCATGCCATTTTACCTGTTGATTGTAGAGTTCAAACATTCAAGAATTTGTGAATATTTTGCAATAGACTTTGCAACATTTTCTATACATTATCAAGGATGAATGAGGAACTGATATACTGTGTTAGATAAAACATGTTCACATTCACAAGGTTTTCTGATGGACAATGGCCAAAGTAAGACTACATATGTTGACCACTATTATTGTATTTTATTTTTACCAAAAACCTGATTAAGGTTCCAGAAAAGCAATGCCTTTCAAAATGCCATTTTCAGCTTCATTTAAATCATCAGAAGGTAAGTGATGACATAGCAAAAGTAAAACTTTGTGATTCTGATTAATTTAAATCATCTTAGAGCAATATGTTTCTGGGAATAATATGAAAGAGAGGAAATAGATTACTTACATGTTGGTTGATAAATACAGGATTTTTTATCTCTGGGTATATTCCAACAATCCTCAGTGCATCCAGTGCAATTGATATGAACTCTTCGAAAGTAATAATGGAAAATTTTCCTGGGAAACATACAAAAATGGATTATATCATATCTGGCTCCAGAATGCACTAGCCTTTTTTTATTATCAGAGAACATCAAATGCATACTGCAAAATTTGCACAGGTACATTATATATATGGCAGGTTGCTTACAGCAATCTCAACAAAGATCACCAGCCAGTGTAGCTATTCACTTCGTTGCAGATTCAGTTCCATATGTTATAAAATAATTACAAAAGCAGAACAGAAGACACAGCCAAATAAATCTAGAAAAGCTTGCGGTACGTCATTAGTTCTTATTAATTATTACATGGTAAACATTTGAGTCTATTTGGTAAGTCTCAATAGTTTTCCCAATACCAATTTCATAGTTGGGCAGTCATAATCTAAGAACTAAGCAACTTTTTGCACTCTGATCACTGCTTTGACAACAAAAGCAGGCAGTCCTTTTCAAAAGCAGCCAATCATTAGGCTTTTCTTTTGCTCTTTTTTTGTTTTCTTTTTGAAATTATACTTGTATATATTGATAAAAACAACTTAACTAGCTTCTGCAAAGATCATTTCATTTGGCAAATCCTAGGTCCTCTTGTTCTTTTCTCAACCTAGGCACAGATACTTTTGGCCCTTTTGGTCTTTGGAATCTCTCCAACATGAATAAGATTAATCCTTCTAGATACCAGATAGTGCAGCACATAACTATGGTCTAAGAGTTAGCAGAAATTGGAAATTAGAATATGTAGAATGATGCAGCTAACATAACAAATAGTTCCAAAATAATCACAACAGAAACTTCATGAGAGCCAAATTTAAAAATTCAGAGACATTACAAGAATTTGGAAATTAATGTTTAAATGAGTCATAAATCATCAAAATAGCTCAGTGCAATAATTTGGCAATTCATGTTCCACCTGACATTATTAATGGGTAAGTATAACCATAAATTGTAAGACTTACCCTTCAGTTTAGCTCAACCGAGCACCTAGCAACCCAAATCATGTTGAGCTCAGTTATATCTTATCAAATAAGTAATATTTCTGTTGAATTATAGTCAGTAACCCAGGTATCATGGTCTAACAGATGCATTGTTCAGAAAAGCACACATACAGTACTAAAAATTCAGATAAACACTATGCCAAATTTTTTTTGTAAGTGACAAATGCAATAGATCAGAGAAGAAGAGATTGAAAGAAAATCCAAAAATCTGAACCACTCAACCATAAAGTTTAGCTAACAATGTAAGTATTACATATTAGATAGAGAGAAAATGTCTCACTTTCAAAAGTGCCAGGGATAGATATGAAACTAAATACATTTAATTGGAACTAACCATTATATTGTTGATCCCGGAACGCATATCTCTGCTTCACTCTCAATGTCATCAGCTCCTTGAGAGTAAAATCAACTACATAGGAGGGGAATAAAATTTCAGAGTTCGTTTTTCCTGATAAAATGATAATATGAATACAAAATTTTCAAGTTCAAATTCAACTAAGGCTAATGCTCAAGGATTATTAAATACACAGCAGCACGACATAACCACCAATAAATAAAATCAAGAATGATTCACTACCAGTGAAAAAGCCAGTGACGTTGAGCCCTTGAACCTCATAGGTCCTTTTACGATCCGCAAACTCCTTATGCTTTGCAATGTCAGTTGTGCTGTCGAGGGTAACATCATGGAAGCATATAAGAACCCCATCCTTGGATGATAGAATATCAGTTTCTATAAAGTCTGCTCCTTCCTCAATGGCTCTCTGAAAGAATCAGTAGCAATCAGGGACATAATAGCTGAATCAACTTGTGTTAGGCGAAAGAACAAAAATGTCAACTTGTGTTAGGCGAAAGAACAAAAATGTATGTGAAATATGTTTATATATCAGTCTAATTTAGTTCAGTTTGGTAAAAAGAAGAAACACTTTGATCCAGCTAAAGTTGCAATGCCCATAAATGCAACTGATTGCTTAACTACGCATGTATGCTAGAAATCAATCAAATATATGAACAGAAAGGTCAACCCACATAAGGATCTACGTGCATATGCACACATACCATGTAAGCAGCAGCAGTTTCTTCAGGAAACTCTCCGTTTGATCCTCGATGTGCAATATTATAAGGACGATGAGTCTGTATAGGCTGTTTATTATCATGGCTTATTTTACTAGGCAGAGGGTATATTGGCCTTGCGGTTGCAGCAGACACAAGTAAGAGTAATAGAGATATGATTGAAACATAACCTGCATTTGCTGGAGCAGCTAACAATTTATCAAATATATCAATCCAAAATGAGATAGTGTCCCGGACAAAGAAAATTTAGGTTTATGTTTCACATTAATCAATTCATTCATATGATATGTACAAACAACTCAATCTGATGACATAACTTTAATCCACAATTGGGAACAAACTACAGTTTTTTCTACCTCGTATAAAGTGGTCATTCATCAATAAATCCGATAACATCAATGCACCATATTGTGCAATTGATATGCATGTACAAACACACTATTAAAACAAAACATATTAGATTAAATACTTCCATATATTTCCTTATCCAGCCAACATAATCACTTCACATACAAATGCCACATTAATCATCATCTGTTTAATTTCAGAAAAATCCCAACAAACAAATGGAGAAATAATTAGAAAACAAAAACAGCATAAAAAATAAAAAAAAGAGAGAGAAACAGTATCAAAGATCATATCAAACATGAAACTACGAAAAAAATGAAAAGAACCCAGAAATCATTCGACATGTAAATTGGAAACTTACATGTTAAAGCCATGATATTTGGCTCAATTCCCTTAGAAGGCCCTCTCCTTTTTCCTCTCTCCCTCCTTAACTATCTATCTTTCAGTCTCCTCCTGTACTGGGCCTTACCGTCTTAGCTACTTTCAGCTTGCCCAGTCCCCTCTACAAGTCAAACTATAAATAAAGGTCTCAGCTTTAAACGTTTAGCTGGTGATATACAATATGGTGTTTGCGTAGTAGAGGATTATATTGTTAAGCGCGGATGCATACGAAGAGCAAGAATATTCCTTTTAGATAATAATTTTGAAACTGCTAAGTCTATGTTTGGGAAAAAGATGTAGAGAGAAAATAAATTAAGAAAGAAAAATAAATTTTATTTTCTCTTATTTGGATAACCGAATATGAAAGGAAATGAAAATAATATTTAATACATTTTCAAATTTATCCTTTATTAAAAAAATATTTGAATATATAATTGTATTGTATAATGATAAAAATAATTATTTTATAATTTAATTGATTTTATATGAAATTAAAATTTATATAATGATAAATATAATGTTAACATGAAAAAAATTATAAAATTATTTTTTTGTATTTGAAATGTTAAAAAATATATTTATAAATTGAGTTATATTTTTTAAATACTGTACATTAGTTTTTAAAGTGTTAATATTTATCAAACCAAATAATATTCATTTAGTAAAATAAAGTAGAGATAACCAAAAACCTAAATAAGAAAAAGAAATTATATAAATATTAAATACAATAAAGTCACTAATGTCAAAGTTATGATTGTCTAATTTTTAAAATTAACTAAGTGCAAATACATGTAATCGTAATAAATAGTATAATAACTTCATCATCTCTCACATGTTACCCATCATCTTCATCAACCACTCCAAACATTTAGCTTGTGGGAGGCCAAAAAAAGACTTTGTTGCAAATGGATTATTGGATAGATAACAATGCACATCTAACACATAGTCAGAATGTATTCCTATCATTTCTAATTCTGCATGTATCTCTTTCTCCTTATAATAGTGTGGTCGACTACTTTCAAGAATCGCAAGAGATTTTTCCTCAATGACATTTCCTCGTTCCAATACTTCTGACACACGTTCAATTCCCGAATTCAATTTTTCATATTATGTTGTTAACATTTTCATCATACTTGTTTTATGTTTACCACTTTTAGCATATAATGTCCCTTGAGAATTACTTGAAGGTGCATACTCTGGACTGTTGAAAGTTTCAGTACCGTGAATGTCATTTGCCCAATTCCCTTCACTATCAAACAAAAAATTATCTAGTAAATCATTCAAGTCAAATTGAGAAAAAGTTTTTTGCTAATGTTGAACCTTCTCTCTTGCACTTTCTGCATATTCTCCAGTGGCTCGTTGCACACTATATAATTCATACAACTTATCATAATTGTGAATTGGCGTATGCATCCATTTGCATGCTTCAGATTTTGCCTAAATACTATATATATATATATATATATACACTGACATTAATTACAACAAAAGTGCTAAACCCATATACGAAGAAATAAATACCATATATATATATATATATAGTAGTGAAAATATTTACCTCAATCAATTGGTTTCAAATATCAAATTCAACATCAAATATTTTAGTTGTAGAATTCCATGCAAATCCACTCCGATCATGAAACAAATCTTTGTATTCAATAAAAGTTTTCTTTAATGTATTAATCCTATTTTTAATATTTATTTTCTAAATGGTTGGGCCAAATGCATTCCTCAACACCTGCAATATATTGTCAAAAGTCATTGTACTCCAAGTTCCGTTAGGTCGATTTCCTTTACGATCTTCATCCAACATAGCATTTAGCAACACATCATCCATTTCATGTGTCTAAACCACATTATCTCCACCTACACTAATACCCGCACCATTTGAAATTTTTTTTCTCCTTGGGATTTTGAATCTGTATAAATACTTATATCTACTTGTTATCAAAAATATTTAAACAAACATACACAAATATCAATGTATAGTAACAAACATCCAATGCACAATCTAATATTGCATGTTCAAATTTCAAAGTTACAAATGTTACATAATGCCAATAGTCAACTTACAATGATAATTAATAGTCTATCCACATATGCTGTGCTATGTAATTTCTTATCATTTCTCCTACCCTATAATCAACATCCGTGGCTACTCCACCCCGAAGTACAAAATTACTATCCTCTGCTTGTTGAAGTTTCATATCAACTTCAACAATTAAATTTTTATTAAGATCTACACCCATTGAAAAGTTGTGGATTATAAAACACACTAATATAATTTGATTCATAGTTTCTAATGAATAATAGGGTTCAGTGCCACTAGCTATAATTATAAATCTTTTATTAACAACACCAAAAACTCTTTCAATGACATTGCGAAGTGAAACATGCTGATGATTGAACAATTCTTTGGCATTTGCAAGACCACGTCTAGAGTACTCTTTTAAGTGATAACGAACACCTCTATATGGTGTTAGTATTCCACTCTGTAAAGGGAATCCTGCATCCGCTAGATAAAATTTTTCTAACAAAGAGATAAATAAATTAATGCATGTTGTGTAACATACATACTAAAAGTAAATTCCTATTTATTTAAAGTTACCCTTAGGAATTATAAGTTTATCTTCCTGCTTAATGCATTTTTAATGATTCTTGAATCAAATGTTGTTTTTTCCTAACCGGGCAACACATAAGTGAATTTCATATCAAACGAACAACCGACCAAGACATTTTGTGTTGGCCATTCTTTTGTCCCACGAAATCTAAAAGCTTGCTCCATTGGTACTTTGACACGAATATGTGTCCCATCTATAACACCAACACAATCCTGTATGTATAGAAGGATTCATCTATATATGTATATATGGTAACGAAATTTATAAGAATATATGTAATTTCGTAGTACTTATGTATCTTACCTTTAAATAAGGATAAAATCTATTATTATTCAAAATTTGAGGATGAACTTCAGCTCTAGTAGGTTGTTTAAGGAATTCACTTTCTAGTTTTATAATAGCTCTTAAAATATTATGAAAATGATGACTAATTGTCTCTCCGGAGCGTTAGAAGTAAAAGCCCAATGCTCGAGTGTGAAAATTTTGGCCTACAACATATAGAAATTTTGCTACTTGCTTTTCAACAGTTGTATGTCTATAATCTTTCAAAGTACTGATCCTTCTCAACTTGTCACATAATAAGACAAATGCATAAGGGCTCAAACGTATAATATTTTTACAAGATCTGTCATTTCTAGTAAGATGAGTCATTAATTTCTGACGATTTATGTCTCTTTTAGCAACCATATCCCTCGGTAGCTGCTTCACAGCTAGAGCTTGTATGTCCAATAAGTGTGCAAGATGTACAATATAACAAAGTAATTGAACAACAACCTGAATCCTCTGACGTTACCAATTACTCTTGACATTTTTCCATAAATGTAAGTCTTGTATGACACCAGAATCCAAAGTATCTCTAGTATTATCTTCATTATGTTCTTTATTCATCCATAGCAAAACAATGTCTTAAATATACATGAATTAAAATGCAAAAGAAATAGTATAAAAAATACTTCTATAATAAAAAATAAATATAAACAAATTAATATCATAGATATTCCAAGCAAAATAAAAAAAATATGAAACATGTCAAATACATATATAAAAATAGAAATCACAAACCTTAATAACAAAAAAAGAAATGCAGATCTGAGATTCAGTAAATGAAAGAAATACATGTAAATGAATATTTAAACAAACATACAAAAATATCAATGTATAGTAACAAACATACCAAATACAATTAAAGAAATCATCCAATGCACAATCCAATATTGCATCTTCAAATTTCAAAGCTACAAATGTTACATAATGTCAATAGTCATTTTCCATGTTTTATAGTTTTGCATTTTCCAAATAGAAGTTGGAAAATTAGAACACACATTTATTTATGCAATTCTCCAATCCTTTATTTCTATTTTTCATTTGTAAGAGTAGATATTCATTCTATTTCTTGAAGCATGATTTTATATTAACAATTAAACACAAAATAAAGTGACTCCCATAAATTCATGGACACTCCTATACATACTGATTCCTAGTTGATGTATTCCTCAGTTATATGGATCACTCTTTCATATGTCAAATGTGACAAGAATATGAATCTCTTTACAAGAAAAACTGAAGAAATTACAAGCAATAATCTTTCAGACCACATATACTGGACATTACAAAAATCACATATATTGTATGAAGAAAAATATAGGTCTATTTTTCAAATTCAAACAACACCAAAAATGGTTTGCAAAGCGAGAGGCTATCCATGAACCATAAGCAAATCACTCATGCCTCAACATTCAATTAAACATATTTAGCAATGTAAATATTGTGTTGAGCTACATCATTTCCCTCAATATGAGCATGTCAAAATTGATATAAGTAATGCATAAGGGCCAACATAGGAAACAAAAAAAATAGAAGCCATGCAAGGGACATCGCAACAAAAGTTTTCAATTCAAACACTAGAAATACTATTCTTTTGACATGCACAGTGGTAAAAAGCCACAACAAAATCAATAAGATTATGACAAATCAACAACAAAAATCCAGCAATAGAGAATAAATAAAAGATATACAAAACAAAAAAAAAAGAAAAAAAAGGAAAAAGGCAAAAAAGGATATCGAAACAAAGAAAAAAATGGAGCAACAAAAAAATTCACTTACCTCTATCACTTTGTAGATCTAACAATAGCAGATGAATTTTTCGCCACAAAATTGCCGATTTGATGGAGATGCAGTTGGATCTAGCAATGGCAGATGCAGCTGGATCGAGACAGGAAATCAGTCGAGTGAAGATGAGAACTGGGACGAGACCAACTTAGCCTATTTCGGTAATTTTTTTCTATTTATGGCATTGGCAGATGAACCTTCAAGTGTTTCTGTTTCGGTAATTTTTCCAATATGTAGGGAAAAGATGGTCATTTCATACAAAATTCCCCTCATTTTTTCATTTTTTTTTTCTATTTTGAAGAGAAAATACAGAAGGTAAAATTTTTGTTTTTTTCCTTTCCCTTCCCATTTTTCTCTCCTTTCCAAATAGAAAATTTTGTCTTTCTTCTATTATTTTCCTCTATTAATTTTCTCTCTCCCTTAATTTACTCTCTCCCAAATAGGGGGTTAGATTTTTCCTTTTATAATCACCACTTAATCATCGAGAAATGTGGAATTTTTTGCTGATAATTAAGCATGTTGCTTAATTTAGAGGAAATTATTTGGCCTATGGCTGGGTGTATATAAAACCATAGGTTAATGAGGGAAAGGAGTGACGTGTATGTTCATGATTGGGTTCAAATGCTTGTCTTTTTGGGGCATCACCATTGTTTGTTTGACATGGACTTAGGTGGGGACAGATTCAAGTGAGATATGCACGTGTCAAATATGAATTGGTGAAGGAGTTCGCAAAGTCAAATTAAGGGTGAAATTTGTTTGCTTATTTTTAATTTTCTTCAATGATCTTTGAAAAAACTTCGAAAATAAGAGTTGTATTCCAGCACATTTTTCTGGATGATGATTGTTATTTTTTTTAAGCTTCCATTGTTTTATAAAAAATAATTTGCTGTTATTTTTTGAAACAATATTTTTTAATATTTAAAATATTAAAAATGATCAATTTTTTATTTATAAAAATATAATAAAATTAAATTATAAATATTTTATATTTATTATTTAATATAAAAATAATTAAAAATACAAAATTATATGAATCCTATTGAACATCAATAACTAGTGATGTTGTGGATGATTAAGGATAACTGATAATAATAAGTTTTTTTAATATATTTGTATTTATATGATTCATTTTTCATTTAAAAAAATTTATCAAAATCTAAAAAATATTTTTCTTTTTAAAATTTTTTTTTTTTAGAAATTGTTTATGTTTAGATCAAAAAAGTTTTTGTTGATCAAATTTTTAAATACACTAAATATTATAAAAATATAATTTTTCTTAAAACATATTTTTATAAAATACGAAGCTTGAGATTTTATGAACTTATGTTGTTCATGTATTGATATACTTCTTCTGATATTATAATTATGCTTGACATTTAGTTGAGATAATAACTACTAATATAATTTTTGGCTTCTAAATTCTAATTGTTGGTGAACTTGGGAACTGGTGAAGAATAGGATGAATATGATCATATCACAAGATAGAAAGTCAAAAATAGAAGCCAGATTACTGACTGTGACAAACACATTCTTTTATTTATTTTACATGTTTTAAACAAATTATTTAATTTTGTTAGACCTTTAGCTTGGAAAAAATAATTTAAATTAAAAGTTGATCTAAAGTCAAGGTGATGATGACATTTCTATGTGAATAATTCTTGCAATACTTTAAAAATTATGTGAAAATTTATCATTTTCATATCATGTTAGATAAAAGAAATTACATAGTAATAATCAGCCGATTAGTATATTCGATAACTAAATTTGTATTAACAAATTAATGATCTATCTAGTCAGACTAAATTCATATAAACAAATTAATGATCTATCTAGTTAGAAGAAATTTTTTAATAAATTAACAATATGCAAAGCCTTGACTATTATCAAAAGGATCATAAACGAGCAACTAGATAATGGAGTGATAACGAGTGATTAATCATCACATATAAGGATATGAAGATGGTATAAATCTAAAAGAATTTAAGTATTTTGACATTTATGGGAATTTAAACAGATTGGCAAAGATAGTGCTAGAGATTGAGATAAATGTGTAGAAATAACATCTTTATATCTATGAAAATTAAAGCTTATAAAAAAAACTTAATAGCTTGCATATAAATTTATTAGTTAGTCTCATTGACATTTTTAAACTTCATTAATCTTCACCAATATCTTGTAGACATAACATCTTTCATTATATAGCTCATATATTTCTTAAGTAACACTCCCTCTGTTTTTTAATAATTGACTTTTTTTTAAAAAAAATTATTTCAATATAATTGTTATTTTAAAATATCAATATAATATTAATTTATTTTTTTAAAATTTACTCTCATTATCAACTCTCTCTCTCTTCCTAATTAATTATTTTTTTATCAATTTTACTAGTAGAGTTTTGATTAAAGATGAGTTAAGAGTATATTAATTTGTATCAATTGAAGTTATTCTTAATTAATTATTTTTTAATATTAATGCATACCTCTAAAACGACAATTATTAAGAAACATAAAGAGCAATAATACTAGTGATAATTTTAATGATAATAATTATTTCTTTAATGATAAATGAAAAATAATTTTAAGATAAGTGTTGAAGTTCAAAAGTCTCTGCATAATTTCTTTTCGGTTTTCAAACAAATAAAATATTAACAATAAGCCCAAAAGACAATGGCTCAAACCATCCCGCGACAGGCGAAGGCGGGCTAACGGACTCATTACATGAAAAGGGTGATATGATACTTACCCTCATTAATAAATTTGTAACATTCTCGTTATTAGTTTAATTAATTTGATTATTATACCTTTTTTTCCTGAAAAATCATGTTTCCAATTTTATGATTCTCATGAGAGAACAGTTTTTATTGAAATGTGAGTTAAATTGATAATTTTTCAAAAATAAAAATTCACATATTTTATATATTTTTTAGCTTTAATAATAATTATTGTAATTTCATGAGAGCAATATTAGTAAATAATAAAAAATAATTTTAAACATTATAAAATATTTTGTTAGATTAAATATACAACATAGTTAAAATATTCCACTATTATTATTTGTTTGAAGTGCTAGTATTATTTTTGAAGTTATAAGGTAATTTTTACACTGCATAATTTATTTATGCTAATCTCAAAGAATTTGAATGGAAAAGGATAAATAAAAATATTTTGATATATTTTTAACGTTTCTTGGTTTTTACTTCTTTTTTTTTTTCCCCCACATATCATTGATTTATTTATACCAATCCATTGGCAAATTAAATTTAATGGGAGTCATTGCCTAGTAAACAAAGTATAAAAATTCTCTGAATTATGATAAGGATATAACAGATATATCTAATATCTCATCAATAGATGATTTTAGATTTAATTTTAGATGAGTGATATTTGCTAGGTAATTATTTATTTGAGATAAAAATTTGACATTTGTCAAACTAATAATTTAACACATAAGTGATTAGATTTTTATATAAAAATTTTAAATTAAAAATAATTAAAAATATAAAAAATATTTAAAATAAATTATAAAATAAATAATTAAAAAATTACATGACTAAAAAATAATTTTTATATATTATTTATTTTAAAAATAAATATTATTTACTTAATTATAAATTTATATAAAATATTTTATTTTTTAATATTTTAAATATATTTCAAAATTAAATTATAACTTCGTAAAATGCGGATTATTGATTAGTACATATATAATGACCAAAGAAAAGAGAAAGTTAATTCTTCTTATTTGATACATCATCATTTTAAAAGTCTCTTATAATCACTATTTTATTTTTAAATTTTTAGAGATTTAATTTTTTATGATGAGGAATATTTAATTTTCATATTAATTATTATATTAATTATGATACATTTAATTTTAGCATTAGATAGTTAACTTTTATTTATATATGAAATAAAATTTGATTCTAATAGATAATATAAAAAATATATAAAGTAAAATTAGTTAAAATCACACATTTTTTAAAAAAATTATATTATTCTTCTGTGTTTTTAAAAATATTCAGTTACATGAAATTTATTATATATAATAAAGCTAAAACAAAAATAAACTCTCATTTACAAATTTATATATGACACTTTTTTATTTAAGTATACAATACAATTTTTTTTTTGAAATTCATTTAAATAACTTTTAAATATTCTCACACTTATTTATATAAAATTTATTGATGCAATTTAGTTTTATTTAATTTAATAATAGAGATAAATTTTAATTAAAAATACAAAGATGAAATTTAATAAAATTTAAAATTCAATTATATGATAAAAATTTAAAAAGTTTGATTCTTATTGAAGTTTTAGTAAGTAATAATTAAAAATAATTATTTAAAAAACTTTAATAATAATAATAATAAAAAAATAGCAACACGAAAATTCATATAGATTCCAAATCGATAAAGATTATTCAAACTTAAAAATCAAGAAGAAAAAAGAAAAATTATTAAAATGTGATTAAAAATTTTTATTTGGAGTTTTTAATACAATGAAACTTTAAAATCATTATTGTTTAAAGTATTGGAGATGCATTAAAATTAAAATAAATAATTTATCTATCTATATATATAACATATAAAAGTGGCAATATAAGTTAAATTTTTAAATTGAAAAAATATATGCTTAAATGTATATTGGCAAAAAAAAAAACTTTAATTGGATTGATTAAAAAAGTAATAAGCTAAATTTCATTAGTTAAGAAAATTTGATTAAATATGAATTGAATTAAATATCTTTGATAGAAAATGAAAATAATCAATATATATATAATTAATTTGAATCTTAAAAATTATTTATCAAGCTAGTCACAAAAATCATTTATGATGAATATTTTATCAAATTAATATTTTAATAAATAAGTCACTAACTATATTATTATTATTATATTAATAATTAAAAATATTAAATAGCTAGCTAAAATAAAAATATATAAAAATACACATATTTTAAAAAATAAAAAAATTAATTATATATCTAAATAAATTAATCAAATTTAAAAATAACTTAAATTATATTACTTTAAAAATTATTTTTTTAACATTTTTACATGTAGAATAAAAATAAAATAATTTTTTTATTTTATAAAAATCAAAAAGTTGTTATATGACAAGTCTTTATTAAAAGAAATTGGACAGTAATAGTCCAAAAGGAGTCTTGGATTTTCAAGCAAAATTAACCATTTTATGCTTACTGGATAAAATTAATAAAAGTATGGTTTGATGACAAAAAAAAAAAGTGTATTTTTATAATTATATTAAAACTTCAAAATATGTATTTTTTAATCTAAAATTGATGAAATTTACTCTAATTGTACCATAGTTAAAATTGAAGGAAAAAAATCATTTTGTTATTCGTTAAAATTGTTTCCACTTTTACCTAAGAAAATTATTGTTTTAGTTACGAAATCCATAATTAGCTTATTTTCTAAAAAAGGAAAAATAATAAAAAATTAAGATTCTATTCATAATAAAATTTCAAATAATTTTTTTTCTAAAAAAACTTTGTTTAGAAATTTCAGTTGATTTTGAATTCTACAATTACTTTGAATTTTACAATTACTTTTATAACACATATATGATAGTTATATAATAGTCATATTAGCAAATAATATTTAATTGTTTTTTTTTTTCAGATTTTAACTATATTAGCAAATAATTTGAACACTATTTGTTTAGTTTCTGAATTTCATGAATAAATACGGAGAAATTTTAGTAGCCTTCTCAAGATTTTTCAGAAGAGAAATGAGTTACAAGATTCTACATACCAAAATCATCTGAATGTTTTTTAGACTTAGTAATTTCGAGTTTGAAATCCTGTGTCAAAGGAAAGATCACATCAACCCTAATATATATACCATATCACAGTTAATCTGTTATCACATGTACATGAATCATTTTGATTACTTTTATAGTTATTTTGGTTTCAATGTTCAATTCACTGCTTAATAGGATCATTAGTTCTACTAACTCTAACAGGAGCTTGTAAAACAATTGCAGTGGAGAGATAAACAGAAACAACTGCACTTCCATTGAAGATTAAACACAGCCCTTAAAAAAAACAGAAAACAATCCATCATTAGATGGAAAGTTTCAAAACAAAAGCATAAAAAAACAGACAGGACAGGACACAAC
Source organism: Omphalea diandra (assembly GCA_949677035.1). Classification (NCBI taxonomy): domain Eukaryota; kingdom Viridiplantae; phylum Streptophyta; class Magnoliopsida; order Malpighiales; family Euphorbiaceae; genus Omphalea; species Omphalea diandra. The sequence continues at coordinate 28,372 of CATIWR010709458.1, read as the reverse complement.
AGAACAGAAAAACAAAAAAAAAAAAAGAGCTTGCTAGTTTCAGGTTTCTCTATTTCCTATCATGGCCTCTCAGGATGGGCGACTGAGCCACCGCTATACTCTTAACTGCAAAAGGAGCAGCATACAGTGATGTGCTTCATCGGGTTGGTGACATCATTGCCCCCAGCGTGCCTGACAAATTCTGCTGGAGAAAGAAAGCTTCCATGGCAAACACACACTATGCTCACTTGACCTGTCCTGTACTTGTACAGAAACCCTTCGATTTTTTTGCCATTAGGGCCGTCTCCTGTGGTTGTCACACTAGGCATCTGTTTCATCAAATCCATCTCATCATCTTTCAAGCCATTGTTAAGTAGCTTAGCCTTTTTTGGTGGATTCCCAAGCTTCATTTTGGCAACCTTGACCGGTTTTCCATTTGTAGTTATCCCGACCATCAACTTCGATTCTGCATCCTTTTGCACTGGCAGCGACTGTGGATGAGTAGCACCCCAGTCTGCAGTTGAACCTCCTTGTCCTGTATGGAAATTCATGCCATGTAGCTTAAAACATTTTACCAGAGAGAACATTATTAAGAACAAGATAACATAGAACTAAGAACTTCATGTTTACAACTAGTTATTACTAGTTCTGTCAGAGACTGAGGGAAAGAGACAGACACTCCTAATTGGAAATACAGAAACATGTTCCATGCAACATCTAGAGCTTATTTATGATCAAGTCCACCTTTACCATTTTTTCAAGTGATTTAAGTCTTGGAAGGTACTGTAAATTATTGTGATAATTATTCAATCAATATTCTTTGCACTATGATTAGTTTCTAAAATTGACTTGAAAGTACAACTACAAACATGTATTATTAACTCTAAATTGTTACTCAGAAAGAAAAAAAAGTATGCATGCAAGAGATCAGTAATGATTATATAAAGAATCAGGAGTTAAATGAATACAAAGTTCAAATAAGAAGCGCCCCCAAACCTAAAAGAACAGCATGAAGCTTCATTCACCTAAAAATCATAAATATCTCTTATTGATGTTGATCTTTACCTCATGCTTTTTCATGCTCTTGTTCTATTACTATTGAATACTTGGAGGATAGGCATGGAATCTGCACTGTAACATGTCATGGGAAACAGTCAAAAAGATTGTGATTTTCTTAACAAATTTTCTGTTCCGAATACATATCTCGGATGGAATCCGGCTCACTTGATATGCAGAATTATACGCAGTCAAAGTGGAATATATGCAACTAATCATGATGGCAACATTCAAATTGTGATCTTTTGCTTAAACTACACAGTTTATTTTCTTTGTTTACTAATTTTTCTGCCTCACTAAAAGCTCTCAAGCTTTAAACCCTAATTGTTAGCTAGCAACTTATGCAGATACATACTAGGATATGCAGAAATTATGCACATGAAGATAGCAACATTCACTTTGCACCTCAACTTGGAAAAAACTTGAACAATGGTAGTTGATCAAGTTCACTTTAATGTCTCAAGTTCTATATTAATACAAATAATCCCGCCAATTTAAGACGCTTGAAACTGACAATCAGCAGACAAATAAGCAAAATGTGAAACCATGGGGCAAAACTTCTTATAGCGAATTTCCAAATTATAATATAAAGTAAATTTTGTTGATATGAGCGAAGGCTTGAGTTCTATAAAAAGCAAAAACTTGTCATTTTATCCTTCAATTTTTTTCAGTAGATATGCAGAGAGATTCATATTTGTTCTTGTTCTGTTGGCTCATCATTGAAATCAAGATCCGATCACATCATTATGAAACGTTCGTTCCCAATAAAATGAATATTATTAAGTCACCTTTGAATTTATTCCTATAAATTCCTCTAGCCTATTGGCTGAACTTTTTGCTGTGTGTTTCCTCTTATTAGTCCACGGATAAGATTCCACACAAGCCAGCAATCCACTAAAATGCATACTCTGTAGTGCAGCATTATTCTTCATTTCTATTCAAAGCAAAACGACTGCAACCATTTCACTAATTACAGAAGCTTATCTTCTTTAAACTACTTCAGTTTTTCAGTGCATCAATATAATTTTCAAAAGTGATCCTTATCGACCACAAATCTTAAACAAACAATACTTTAAAATAATTCAACATAAACAAGTAACTAATAATTGTCTTAAATCGAAGAATCCTAACTACTGAAACCGATCCAATAAACATAAAACAGCTAAAATTCTGTTGTGATATTTCAATATATTGTAGTATCCGAAACCTAATGTTTCTTTAAACAAGTACTACATCAACTTGAAGCATATAACATAAGAATCAAAATTGATCACATATAGCAAATATGTAATAAACAAAAGTTATACCTTCAAATTTTTTGTAGCCATACATAGAGATCTGTCTCTTGATCTGAACAAGAGCACGACATAATGCAGGGCTCCTAGAAGCAGAAGCAGCAGCCCAAGCAGCCACCTTAGCAGGCGAAGATGGCATTGGTTCTGCAGGTGGAGATTTCAGCCTCTCAGAGACTCCTTTTCTATTCCTCTGCCTCATCATTCTCTTCTTTGCAAAAGCTACCAAAGCTGCCTTCCTATGCTCTTGCTTTGCCATAGCAGGCACTGAGCAAGACCTTGCTAGAGAAAGAAACGACCTTGACATTGGAGCAGAAGCCTTAACCTGACCATGATCCTTCTTTGGAGGCAGCATCCCGATGATGCATGATGATCTTGGAAAAGGTTTATGACTGCAATTTTCACCATAAATTCCACCCAAAGAGAGTCCAAGATTGATGATTTTTTCTGGTTTCTTTTCTAGATTATCATCAGTAGTAGCGTTCAAGTTGGGATTATTCTGTGGTGGTAAAGAAACTTGCTTGAAAAAATTTTTTGGGCGCCCATTGTTTTGCATGGGGGAGAGTGTGGTTTCACCAAGCAGCACTTTCTTGGAAGATTCTGCCATTTCTGAACAGAAAGTGAAAGGATCATCAGTAGTAGCGTTCAAGTTGGGATTATTCTGTGGTGGTAGAGAAACTCGCTTGAAAAAATTTTTTGGGCGCCCATTGTTGTGCATGGGGGAGAGTGTGGTTTCACCAAACAGCACTTTCTTGGAAAATTCTGCCATTTCTGAACAGAAAGTGAAAGGACCGAACTGGAACTCTTGTTTCCTTCGCCTGCGTTATCATCAGAAAGCAGATAAAAGTTAGTCAGTACAGAAACTTGAATTGAAAGCTTGAAAATCAAAGTAAAATGACATAAACCCAATTCAATAATCTACATGAAACAAACACAAAACAGGTTCAAAATAAACAAAAACAATTAGAGATAATGAGAGAGCAAGGGCAAGAAAGTAAAAAAAATAACCAAAAAAACAGATAACAAACCCAGATGAACTCGCAGGAAATATTACTCACGGGAAACCAGCAAACATGGTCTTATTAAACTCGAGAAATGGGGAGGCAAAGAACAAAAAGACAGTTTCTTTTTAAGTTTCAAAAAGATGACAACACGTGTTCTAAAAAAAGCCACGTGGCAAGCAGTGGAGGAGAAAGAGAGAAACAATAATAACATCAATGTCATGTAGTTGTACGGCGTTTTTACACTTTCCTTCAGTGTCTGTCTCCCATAGCCTGAGTCTTTTCACTCTGTTGATTAATCTTCGGGCTCTCTGCTGCTGACTCATGGTACTTGAAACACCAGCAGGCCTGCCGTATCTACGTTTCTCCTCTTTAATCCATTTCTTGTTATTGAATTTTTTGACTTCTTTCTATGTTATTATAATTATATACTTCTTATTTCTCAAAAACGAAAAATCATGTATTTCTTTTCAGTACATCATAAATATTAAAAAAATATTATCGGGATTTAAATCATTCTTTATATATATTATGAAATAAACACTCAATTGATTTAATGATTAATTTTATGTTTTAAGACTTTATAAATAACAAATGTCAATCTATGTTTATTAACAACGACTTCTTTTTTTAATTTTTTAAACTTTCTTGCTTTAATATATGTATGTCCATTTAGTAAGATATTAGGCTTTATTTAATATATCTTCTAAATATATCCGTGCATATTGGATTTAATAAATTCATAAAAAAAGGTACTTTTTCACAATCTCTAATCAAATTTATACTCAAATTATAGAACACATACATATTCTCTTGTTATTTGAATCAACATTAGTATTTATAACATATTCCATTGATGTTGTATTAATACTATTTTTTAAAGCAATTTTAACATCTTTTAGTTTTGTTATATTTAACTTTGAAAAAGAAATTTATGATTGATGATTTTTTTTATTTATAATTTACATAAATTGAGATTAAATTATTTATTGAATAAATTTAATGACACTCCTTCTACATTGTCCTGTGCATTTAAAGTAATTTTTTTACTTTAAATGTTAGCTAAATATATAGTCTAAATAAATTAAAAAAAATTCTCTCAATTATTTAGAATAATCCTTAAAGTGATGATGATTTGTGAATTGTGATAATCGATAAGATTATTTTCTTAATTCTTTTCATATTTTAATTCTTTTATTGGATGAAAATAAATTAGATCTTTTGAAATAAGTGGATTTAAAATAATAGTATATTGTAACTTTGCTTGTATTAATATGACACGTAAACAAATTATTAACCTGACTATGTTAAAGGGGTATTTGACATTACTATTATAAAAATTAGAAGGAATTTTCTGTTATAGTTAATTATAATTTTTTAATTTTTATAATTTATAAAATTCACAATAAAAGTTTATAATTATTTATAAAATTTTATTTTAAAAGTTATAAATAAAATTTTATAGTTATTTTTATTTGTTCTAATTATTTTATTGTCTATTAAATTTTTAATATTTAATTTGTAGTGTAATCCTCATGGCTTCATATATTTCAAATTTTTTTTAAAAAAAAAAAGACCAACGGCATAAATTGTTTGCATGATAAGATGAGCGTGAAACAAGTAAAACAATTTTGGGTTTTGAATAGGAAGGGAAAGTGAACAAAAAGAAAACGCCTTTTTTTTTTTTTTTTTTGAAAGAAAAAACACAGTTTGTTAGTCTTTGGAAATTTGGAGACGTGTCAAAGCGGTGGCGGCCCAATTCGGGGAAAAGTCCACTTTTGCTGAGTTTAGAAATGACGTTGGAGCGTCGACATGCGCCATGTGTCACAATCATAGCCCATGCGGGAGAGCTGATTCCCGTTTATAGAGGTCTGGCTTGGCTATCATCAGTCAGCGTGGGCGCGGCAGCTGATGAGTTATAAGGCCTCTCTGATCTCGCCACATCACAGAAGCGGTCACGTGCGTTATGATCGAAGTTTCAAGCCATCCGTCACGTGCGCTCTCCTGCTCTTCGAAAACCCGCGGCCAAGGAAATTTTTTTGGGACACTTTTGGGTTTTTAATTAAAAATAAATAAAAATCCAGAGAAAAAGGGCCCCACTCAGTGGTGAAGTGGGACCCGCTGTCGCGCTCTCCTGCTCCGTCCAAGTTGCAATTGCACTTTTTGGTACAGACGCCAGAGAACTGACACGCGGACGAGATTGTGGGATATGTACACGTGTCTAATCGCGTTTATGTAAATCAGCATTATTTATATAAACTTTCATAATCTTTATGTAGTTCTCGTTCTGAATTATTGAGTTTAATTTTAAATTATTTATGCAGATTTGATGACTTTTCTTTAAAGTAATCTTATTTTTCATATGTTGGATATGATAGTAAAAATAAAAATAATAAAAATAAATTTGATAGATGCAAACTATAAAGTATAATTTGAAAAGATGATTTATGGCATACTAATTTACATATTATATGAATTCAACTATCATTATTTTCACTAATGATTTCTTTTGAATAATATTATAGATGTATAAAAAAATAAATAAATTTCCAAAGGTCGATTTTTAGCAATAAAATAAATGTAAAATAATATCAATAAATCAAAAATCGCTTTGAAAACTATAATTTTGAGTAATATTAAACCAGAAACATGAAAATAGAAACAATTAGCATTATAGCTCAACTCTTAATTTTATTCATCAAATTATAAATGCACGCTTCAAAAAAATATATATGATGTTACATTTCAAACAATTTTCGATTTTTCATCAACAAATTCAGCAAAAATAAAATTATAAATGCGAGAAATAGCAGTATGTTGGATAAATTTTAACATTAAAATGAATGTATTTATTTTAATTTATTGTCAATAAAATTTTCAATAATATTAATAAAAATACTAAATTATAAGTGTAATTAGTCTTATTAAATATTTAACTAATGTTAAATTATTGAAATAATAAATAGTATGATTTGAAAATATTAAGAAATTGTGACTTCCTAATAATTAAATAAATAATAGACATTTTTTTTAAAAAAATCCTAAAGGATATTTCTCCTATTTTTATTCCGTTAATTTTATGGTAATTGTTGTGCAAGTTAATATTTTAAAAATCAGATCAATTTGGTCAATTGATTGATTTTTCAATTTAATTGATTCAATCAATTTGATGAATTCGATTTAATTAGTTTAATAATTTATAATTTTAAAAATATTATTGAAATAAATTTAAAATAAAAAATATTATAATAATTTAAAATATTAAATAACATTGAAAAACAATTCGAATTAAATCAAATCAATTACTAATTTAATTTTTTTATTTTATTAATTCAATCAATTGATTTTATAAAATTTTCAAAATATGGTCTGATTTTCAAAATATTGATGCTAGTTGGTTATGTCGCACTGATGTGTGTGGTTTTGTTACCTTGTACTTGTTTAGCATAGGCTTTATTTAAATTAGCGCCCTTAAATACATCAAATATAGTTGTTTCAAGAGCTCCAACAATTCTAATTTAATAAAAGTTTGATAATATAATTTAACATTTAAAATTTAAAAATTTAGTTTTTTAAATTTGTTTAATAATTTTATTTATTTATTAATTAAAATATTTAATTCAGTTAGAATCTCTTAAAATAATAAATAAAAAATTTCCACTTAAAATTATTAATTAACAACTCAATTAACAAATACAAAAATATTTTTATTAATATGACCTATATATCATTCATCATTTAACAAACTCTATTTTAAAAGTAAAATCTATTTAATAATTATAATTATCAAATAAATTTATTAAATTCAACTCTTAATTTTCAGTTCACATCCAATAATTATATAATTAAAAAATTTTAGCATTTAAATCATTTAGTTCTTAAATTTTAGTTTTTAAATTTTAAATACTTAATTTTCAGTTTTATCAAATATTATCTTGGTATAATAATCTATGTTTATATTTGAAATTTAATGTTTTGAGTTCAATTTTTTTTTTAATTTTAAATTTTGGTGAAAAAAAGAAACACCCGACCATTCGTTGTTAAAAACAATTGATGAAGTATGTTTTAAAAGGAAAAAAAAATTATTTGGTTATTAATGGAATTAAATTTTTTCAGCGAGCCTATTATATCTAATACCAATACTTGTTATAACGTCATTTATTTTGGCTTAATAATTTCAAAAATTTAAAATTTGTATGGATTTTTAATTGTATTCCAAGTTTAATTGAATCAATTATATTTTAATTTGATTAATTAATTTTAATTATACTCAAAATTAAAATTAGAATTGAGTAAAATACATATTTAGTGTATATCAATTATTTATATTTTTTAATTAATTCAATTAAACTGAAAATTAAATTTAGAGTTTAATTATGATGATGTTTTTATTTTTTAGTCAATTTAATCAAATTTTTATTAAATAAATTTATTATATATTTTTACATGATGAATTTTAATTCTATATTTAAATTAAAAAATTTATTTTTTTAATTTAACTTTATATTTCATAAAATCACATAATTTTTTATTTTCTATAAAAATTTTCTCTCAATCTATTTTTAAAAATAAAATTTTATATTTTAATAATAAAATTTTAAACTATTTAAAATAAAAATTTATAAGAAATAATAACAAATCAATTACATGATAAAAATATGAACATTCTTAAAAAACATTTTGATATAAAAATTAAGAATTTATTAGTTTATTATTTAAATATATAAAATAAAATTTTATAATTTGAAAATTTAAATTAAATATAAAATTAATTATTTATCATATAAATAAAATAAAATTTTAATATTTTTGTAAATAATTATTTAAATTGAGTAAAAAAAAAAAAGGTATGATATGAGTAAGATTTAAACTTGATTTTGGATCTAACTAAACTAGTTGAAAAGTATAAAATTCATTGGAATTCAAATATATATTTTAGTAAATTTTGATTTTGATTTGAAATACAATTAAAATCAATTATCTAAATTAAGGTATAATTAAGTCAGTTAAAAGTTTTAAAGAATTTCGACTTTATTTTTTTTATCTTATTTAACCAAAAAATACATTTCTTGAATTTAATTTTAAATTTAGGGCATTGATATTATTATTATAAATGTTTGATTTTATAAGTAATTATAGATTTTTTAATATAAAATTTTTAAATAAAAAATTAATTTTAAAATAATTAATATTTAAATATTTTGCTAAAAATAATTTTTTATTTACAAATTTATATTACAAAAAAACCTATGATCAATCATGAAAGAATATTCCTTTTATTTCTTTATTTTTTCACTAGAAATCGCTTCTTAATGATACAAATTTGGGTCACATACACAGTGCCCTTGAATCCAATTATTTTCCTCTAAAATTAATTTTCGTTTCAACAATCTATTCCATATTTTTTAAACAAATAATGTTTGGTTATCATAAAAAGCTCAATTACTTTTTATTTATTTTACAAATAACTTAAATTTTGAGGAATTTATTTTTTAGATATTTTGTATTATATTTTTAAAACAAGTATATATATGTATTTTATAATTTAGTTTTTTGATTCAGATCTTGAGATTTAATTTATATTAAATAATATTATGTAATATACGTCATTAATCAGTTGATGATATCTTTCTTAACATGTCAATCAATATATTGTTATTTGGTAAGATAAATTACAGAAAATTAATATATGATTTGATATTTTAGATTATTAGATGTAATTTAATTAATTATTTTGATTTATAATTTTTATAATTTTTATTAAATGTGTGAAATCTACTTTTAATATGTATATAAAAATATAATGAAAAACTATCCTCAAGCGAGTGCATCAACATCATGAATAATATTAATTGATTTACTATTTTTCTGTTAAATGATGCTTAATATAAACTGCTGAATTGGTATAAATTAAAATATTAGTGCTCAAAATTAAATCACATGATATTTTTCATATTATTTTTTTGAAAATATATGATATATTAAAACAGTTCTTATTAACTAACATGTTATATCACATCTTTATATTATATCAATATTTCAGATAATATTATATATATTTGTATTTATGTAACTAAGACATGTAGTATCATTTTAATAAAAATTAAAGATTCAACTAAAAAATATTAAACACATTATACCTTTTTTAAAATATTTTTCATTCTATTTTTAAATTCTGTATATTTTTGTATATTGTTTAAAATTTTGATGTAAATTGAGAAGGTCGGACGGGATAGAGGCAACCCGCTGCCTGCCTCAATCAATTCACACGGGCGCCGAGGATTTTGCGGGCGGCTCACTTAGACTTGGTCTAAACCGCATGAACCTAAGAATTTTATATATATATATATATATATATATATATATATATATATAAACTAAATAACCTAACTAAACGAGGTCCAGCTAAAAATATAAAAATTTTTTTTCATATATATATAACCTAACTAAATAAAAAACTAGAAAAAAAATGTTTGATAAAACATTTAATAATTTCAGAACACTTTACAAATAAACGAGGTCCAGCTAAAAATATATAATTTTTTCTTTTCATATATTTGTAAGAGATAAAACAGTATTTCTAAGTGTTTTAGTATATTATGTAATTTGCGTAACTTTTAATAATAATAATAATAGTAGTAGAAAGTGATTTTTTAAATATAATATAAAATAATGTCAAATTAAAAAGCTACACTCAATGCATTGATGCTTTTTAATTGTTTTATTAATTTAATGTAATTTTTCTTATAATTAAGTTACATTCGTTGTTGTATTTTTTTTAATTAATAAACGTTGGGTTAGTTCAAAAAAAAAAAAAAGGAACACTGAATTTGAATGTCTTGCTATAAAGAGAACTTTTCCCATTCCCAGGAAAAAAAAAAAAAACTGAACACTGTTATAAAAGTAGATCGCCGTTGCCGGGGATCGAACCCGGGTCACCCGCGTGACAGGCGGGAATACTCACCACTATACTACAACGACTTTGTGTCAAGGGGGCCCAAATTTAGGGATAAAAAGAGAGAAAAGCAGAAGTGACCAAAGGATCAGAAGATCCTGTTATTCGGCCAGGCCCAGCTACATACATATTTTGGATTTCATCAAAAGGAGGATAGTCTGAAGGCTAACATATAAATTTTATTCTAAATAAATATAATATTTTATGACAATATAAAAGTATACACCTAGATTTGATTAAAAATAAAATAATATTTAAATATCAGTAATATGAGCACAATAATAAATTTATAGATAATTAAGAAAATTTTTATTTCTTTTTTTTTTTAAAAATTTAGTGCGCAACATTTTTTACTAGACCATTAAACAGTTAATTATTTTTAGTCAAAGGTCATTTCCCTCTTAATGGACATCAGTTATAAAGCATAACTTTGGGCATTACAAAAGTAGCTATTTAAAGGATCATAGCCTTTAGAAATGTTATATTAATTACTCAAATAACTACAATTTTATATTAAATTTTCAATCATAGTATTTAATAAAAAAAAAACCAACAGCTTCTATCTCCCCAGTACAAAGGACAGGAAAATCTTCACTGTAAGTACCAGCAACAGCATTTAGAATGATGAGGCCACCAGCTGTGAATGTTACAGCGCATGTACTTACTGCTTGTGCCCTGGCGCATCCATCAGCTGCATGCATACCCTACGTTCATCTCATTACAGCACCCAGTCAGGTTTAGCCTTGGCTCAGCTACACCTACTTTAACAAGGTGGTGGCCTAGTCTGGGTGCAAATGTTGCTTGTGTTGAGACTAAGCTCTTCATTGTTAAGGTATATTATCACTTGATGATTCAGAATTCAGATTTCAAAAAATAAGGAGGAATACACTTTATGGGTTTTTTTTTTTTTTTTTTAAGCTCCAACTAAAAATCAAGTTCATAAATTCACCAGTTTCAAAGTCTGTCAATCCGACTGAACTAAAAGTTGATTAAAAAATTCGAAAAAATTATAAACATATTGCACATTTATCTAAAAACTTAGCTTGTACTGCCAGTTTATGTAGAGTATGATGAAAAAAAAAAACTAATGACAAAAAATTTGAAAGGTTGGTTTAAGTTATAATTTTTATTTTATGACATTGATAATTTATGAAACCTTACTGAAGCACGTAAATGATATACATTTGACTTTTGGTATGCGATAATAATGTGAAGGTAAAAATATATCAGCCCATCACGACTTTAATCGTAATTTTCCCAATATTTCAATGGTATATTGGAATATAATGACTTTAATCCTAATTTTACTAATTTTTATTAATAACGTGATACTTTTTTTTTTTGGCTCTATCCTAATTTTCACAATATTTCAGTCGTTGGATTCTTAACTTTTTCCAAATTTGATTTGTATACCAGTCATGGATTACGAGAGTCACTAGCCTTTCTTGCTAAAGAATGTTAAGTGCAAAAGAAGAATATCCAATATTGTTCTCTTCACTGCCTTGGAGAGTGATATGTCTCAATTTTCATTTTCTCCATAGTTGAAGTTTTTACCAGTTGCATAAAAGTTATTAATAAATATGGCAGATATATCTCGTATTATGTAGTGCATAATCCTGATTAATTCAATTGAATTTTTTATGAAAAAAAAATACTCTTGCTCAAACTCTTAATTGTCATTGAAAAACTTATCTAAACTAATTTTAAGTAGAGATATAAATGAATCAATTTTGCTCATGAGTTACTCGAAACTCAGTCAAAAAAATAGTTTGAATTCAATTCATTAATTAAATGAGTTTCAAAATTAAATTTAAACTTAACTTGTTAATTTAACAAGTCAATTTCAAGTTTATCAATAATTGATTCATCAAACTCAAACTAATTGGATAATAAACCCATAAGTGAGCTCATAAATTTATTAATAGTTTAAATATAAGTATATATTTTATTTATAATGTAGAAAATACTTTTAAAAATATAATAATTAAATATATAAAATAATATATATTTTATATATATTATATATATATATATATATATATATATATATATATATATATATATATATATATATATATATATATAATTTTGTAATTTAATTCAATTGCAAAATTTTAACTCTATTGGATCCATTTAGGCTTGCATGCTTTATATAACCTTAATGATATTTAACTTAAATTTGGTTTATTCAATAAATAATTTTAGAAATACTTAACTCGAGATTGACTCATTTATAAATGAATTAAATTCAAGCAAGTCAATACTTGATAAAAAAATAAATAATAACAATATAAAAGAAAGATTTTTATACTGTTTAAATAGAATATTCCTTGCTTTAAAAAGTTGGAGTTTTTCAACTTTTCTCTTTAAGGTTTTTGCCATTAATTTTAGTCTAGAGCACCGCTAGTTATTCTTCTTTTTATTATTTATTGCTTTCAATAAACTTAGATTTATCATTCTATTAATAAATTTTTCTTGTATTTTTCTTTTTTTTTTGATTATGTGGAGTTATATACTCTTCGTGAATGTTTTACTATTATTTGTGGATGATTTATTCTCTTTTATAGATGTCTTCTTTTTTCTTTTCATAGGTATCTTCTCCCTTATGTGGATATATATATTTTCTGAATGAAAATACTATCTATTAGTTTTAAAATACTATTGATCCATTTTGTGCAATAATTATGATTGTTCAAGATTCTACGATAATTTTACTCCATTTAGAATAATGATATGGTTATCAAAACAATTTTTGAGCTATGTGGAAAAGATCTTAAGTAGTGAATTGAATTATTCAAATAATTGTGCTCGGTTTAATTATAGTTTTTCAATACTAATATCTTAAATTGTAAATACCGTGTGACTATTAAATTGAATAAATAATACTATTTTATCCAAAAAAAAATACTTGATCAAGAAATATATGCATAGCTAATAGTTTCACTAATTTTGATAAAGAAATATACACATAGCTAACAACTTCACTTATATTGTGAACTCTAATTCAAAACTCCTTAATTTGCTATTCTCTGTCTTCTCTTGTTTCTTCTTTTCTTTTTTCTATTTTTGTCTACATTAAATATAATTATTGTTGTTTTTTTTTATCTTACTTTAAAATCTCATTTGAGCATATTAGCCATTCATTGCTTTATATACATAGAGGTTGACATGTAAAGATGAAGACTATAGTTCTGTTTACGTTATTACACTAAAATATTGTAATTAATAATTTACTATTAGATTAGATAAATGTTATTATTTACTATTAGATTAGATATGATTAGATACCGTTGAAATAGATGAAAGTTATTATTTATCATTAGATTAGACCACGTTGTTTGATGATATTATTAAATTAATCAATATATAATTATACACGTTGTTTGACGATATTATTAAATTAATCAATATATAATTATTTTAAAACTAGGGTCTATATGCAAATGGCAAGACAATTATTCATGTCGAAACACACCATGCATTAAAGGAGATGGACCAAACCACCCTAGTCAACAATTTTTCTCACAGAACCAAGTAATTCATCTTTATATGATAATAAATATAACCAGAGTTGGGAGGTCCACTATTAGCAAGCCTGTTAACAAATTGAAGTAGCTCTTTGCTGGTATCATCCCTATGAACTACCACCTCTGTAAGGCATAAACAATCCTTTTTATCCCATTTTGCTGTCTTCATTGCTGCTATTAATTCGTCTTCGCAGCCAACCTTACGAAACCATCAACAAATGCATCATTTTTGTTTTGAAGTGAAGGCAGATTGATTTATAACAAGAAATATGTACCTGAGTAGCCCAACATTTGCCTTGACTGTTGTGCATTGCATTAACAAACAGAGTATAGTTCCAGTTCTTGATGACATTGTAGGGTCCATCATGGATCTCAACCTCTATTGTGTATCCACCGTTATTTATCATGATGCTTTTATGCCCACATCGTAGCATCGTTGACACCTCTTGTGGGGCCATCTGCTAGCCATATATATTCCATTCTCAGTCACTAATATATATTCCATTCTCAGTTACTAACATTTAACCATGGGAATGGTTAATGAATCAAGATAGAGTTTCTTTAATTTCTTTTCTCTCTTTGGAAGGGAAGATTACAAAGAAAATTAACTATATGGAGATGTTATTATTACAAGCAAATACCTGGAAGCTTCCATCCCAATACAAACTATAACTCTCTTGTCTGGCTCAGCCTGTGCATACCCAAGAGCACCAACTGACCAACCAATTGATGCATATAGCAGCTGACTCTCATACCTGTAAGGATTATTCCCAATTACTTCTTGATTATTCAAGTTGCCAAACATAATAAATCATTATCAGTGATATTAAAATTATTCAAAAAGTGTAAAATTGTGAATTTATAATATTTTAAAAATCAGACTAATTAGTATAACTGATCAATTGTCTTTTAAGAAAGTTTTAATAAAATTGATATTTTATTAGTTTTAGATGTATGATTTAAAAATAAATTTGCAAATCAGTTTGAACTTAGTGTAATTTGATTAAATTTCTATGTGATCGGTTATACGTCTGAATTTTCAGAAATAATTTCAATCTGAACACAATAATTAACCAAAAAATAGTTTTCTAGATTACTTTTGAAACATATAAGCACGTATCTACAACCCCGTGGCAATTTCAGCTTCTGGCAATGAAACCATGAGTCACCTGCCTCAGCCAACACAACCTTGTCACCTGACAACATCTTCTGTATGTGCTTAAACAGCACATTAACTTTCAAGGCCTCTTTGGGCACTGATTGCACAGGAACTCCATCAGGAACACATATGCGCTTGTAGTTCTCAAAAGCATGTGTTAAGATCAAGCCTTTGGGCCAGTTTCTCGAGGAACTCCTTCAATGGTACGCGCCAAAGTATGGGCATGTTTGGAATGACTACACGGTCAGGTTCAGCAACAACAGCCTTCTTCTTGTTGAAGAGAAGTGAGTAACCAACATAGGTCACTTCGTCGAAAGTTGGGCCTGCGAAGAGAGATGCATCGGCTGTTTCAACAATCTCAGCGCAGAAAGGAGTGCTTACCGTGCCCCAATAAGTGCCAATGAAGTGCGGGAGGTGCTCTGGTACAAGGCCTTTTGATGCTGGCATGACTGCTGTTCCGTCACCACAAGAATGTGCTAGTTCAACTAAGGCATTGCAGGCTTCAGCTACTCGGATTTTTAGTCCAGCTATTAGAACTGGCTTCACTGCCTTGTTTAAGATTTCTGCAGCTGCCGCTACAGTTACTTTCAAGGCCATATGGTTCATCATCCTGAAACAGTGATACCCCAAGATAAGGAAAAGAAAAAAAAAAACAACAAAAAAAAAAAATTATTATTTTTGTTTTATTTATCAGTTTGGTTTTGATTGGAAATTGAAGTCAATATTTTAGGTCTAAAGAGGACACTTATAGCAAGTAACCGAAGACACATTAAAAAATAATATTATATTTTAATTAATAATGTTGATTATTTGGAATATTATATTTTAATTAATAATGTTGATTATTTGGAATTTTACTTAAATTGAATTATTTAAATTGCCTAGTTCTCGTACTTGGTATTGAAGATATGTGGAATTGGGTCTTGAATGAAACTATGGCCACCAGGTTACAGCTTATGCTAATATAAACAGGCTTGCTTTCTTCTAAACATGCCGTAATTGCTATGTCAATCAGTTCTTGGGCACGGTCCAAGTCTTTGATAATGGCCTGCATGAGTAACATTCCTTTTAAGTTAAGTTAAAAGATTGTTGAAGAGAGAAAATACTACAAATTCTTGTCTAATCCAGAAACTAGACCCAATCAAACAGGTGAGGAAAATATTAATATTTACTTGATGACAAGTGATGGACCGAAAGGCCTGAAGCTCCTGGCTGAAATCTGGCAACCCAATGGTGTGGTGAAGAATCGTATTACCATCATAATCATTTGAATTAGGACCTTCACTATACACATCACTGGCAAATCTTCGCTACAAGCACCAATTCACAATGCTGAGGCCACCAACTCATTTAATAAAACTCTGTATATAACTTTCAACTCTAACTCTTTTAAGGACAAATTATTCGTGGCTTATTGTTTCATTTGTCATTATTATTTTTTTAAAACTTCTATAATTATTAAGACTCAATAACATATTAATTCATATTATAATTATATGTTTCTTTAACAACATTAAACTATACATTTTTTAATATAATTCAAAAATAATATTACAATATATAAAAATAATAGATGAACATAAAAAATTAAATATGATATTTCAAATAATAAATAATATGTCACAATTTACTGTATTAAATATATTATTAATTTTGAATTTTTACATTATATTATTCAATAAGTATAATAAATAATATTATTAAAAAAATGCATATAATTATATTTTAAATAATTTTAAAAAATAAAAAATAATATCAAATTGCAGGAAATGCGAAACGTCGACTATTTTAATGTTAATTTTTGGTTTTGGAAGAGTCACTTCATTGAAAAGGGCCACGTGGTGGAAGAGAAAGAGAGAGAGCACACACTCTTGTGTGTGCTGTCTCTCATTAGCTCGAGTCTCTTCATTCAGACTGCACAGTAATCTTTTTTGCAAGTCGCAGCTCTCTGACTCATGGCACTATAAGCACCTGTTGTATCGACTTTTTCCCCTCTTTAATCCATTTTTGGGACTTCTATTAATTGTTTTTGGGTTTTAATAGAATGCAATAAATTTTGATTCGTTGACTTGTTTTTGTGTACTCCATAACCTTAGGCTTGAGACATTGAACCGTTGAGTGATGGTTGGATTTTTTAATATTTGATTTCCAAATAAAGAGGCTCACCATTGATACTAGAGTATCTACAATGAGGTGGAACGAATTTATTACATCATATCCATAATGGGGTGTAATATATTTCACTTACCATTCTGCATGCAATGTATTACACGCAGAATAGTTGAAAGGCTGACAACTTTTGACAATCTTTTAGGTTTTTTTTTTTTAAATAATGTGTACCATTTAATACATAATTTTTACAGTCCTTTTCAATTATATGATTTGATCATAAGCCCTATATTATTATGGTATTTTAGAGTGTAATCTATACTTAAAAAATTAATGTAATAAAAATAGTGAGGATAATAGAAAAATAAAGTGGCATATGGGTTACACTCTAAAAAATGTAAATCATTGTGCATGCCCTTATTAGGAGATTTTAACTATGTTACTAGTTGTAAATCAATACGCTACGTGAAATAATTATAATAATAAATTTTAAAAGTATTTTATTTTTATTAAATGAATAAAATAATAATTATTTTATTAAAGTTATTGTTAAGTAAATAAAATAATGAAATAATTTAAAATATGAAAATAAACGTATGAGAGGGGAGGCTTCTTATCCCTTCACCCCCTTTCTCTCTCTCCTCCATTGCAGCAGGACTGAGAGCCTCTGTTGCCTCCTTCATCAGCATCTCACTGGCGGCCGAGGGAGCTTTAGCTTATGTCAGCCCCCTTGATTCAGCCACTGGCCTTATCTTTACCTCCTAAGGTTAAAGTTTTTATTTGAAAGGTGTGTTATGATGCAATTTCAATAAGAGTTTACGTTAGACAACACCATGGTAATTGTGAAGTGTATTGTCCTAAATGTGGTTATAGTTTTGAGTCCTCGCCATTTTGCAATGTCCCGAGGCCTAAAAAATATGAAAATATTCTATTTATGTTCGTGCAAAATAAATGTGGGCCATTAGGAAGGTTTGCTGTTGGTAGCAGATTATGGTATTTTTGGAATTAAGATCGAGTCTGACTTGAGTGCAGCCTTCCACCTTATTCAAGCTCCTTGAGTATGGTTAGATATTGGATCGATTATTCAGGATATTCATGCCCTTTCTTCAATTTGCTTAGTGCGAAGTTTCAAGGCCATTCCTCGTTCTGCTAATATTGTGGCAGACAGTTCGACTAAATTTGGCAGAGGGTGGGAACTGGAGATTAGATATTATTGGAGGATGAATGCCCTCATTGCCTTTTTTACCTTCGTTCTCATGATTTATAATTATCTTATTTTCATCAATTGTTGCCATTACTATTCTTGCCTCTTTTTCTTTTAGAAGGTTTTTTCTATTGGGTTTAACTTTTAAAAGTTTTTTAATGAGAACCCTCTTTGTTCATTTCATGATAATATAATGATATTTTCTCTCAAAAAATATTAAATATTTCATAATTAAAAATAAAATTATTAACAAATTATATATATATGTGAAATAATTATAATAAAAGATTCTCTATTGATTCATACATTTAATTTTATACAATATAGTTTGAAAAGAAAATTTATTAAGCTTGAATTAAATAATTTCTGACAATTTATTACATTATTGTTAACTCTTATATACTTAGAATTTTGAATAAATAATAAAATTAATTTAAATCTTAATTTTCTATTTAAAATTTTTACTTTTTAGATTTTTCTAATTTACTATTTAGAAGTTGTTTATAATTTTTATTTTTAAAACTTTTTTAATTTTTTGTTCATAAATTTTTGATATATGATATTAGTCTTCTGTTTAGAATTTTACTATTTAATTTTTTTATTTTCAATTTAGAAGATTTTTTATATGGAAATTAATTTTTTAATTTTCTATTTAGAATTTTTTAATATGATAGTTTTTTATAATATAATGTAAAACAATAGCACTAGCTATATTATGCATAATTATTTGACAAATAACCAATAATTATTTAAAACTAATTTTGAAACTGAAATTAATAATATATTGATTAAAATTATATATTTTTATTTGTCAAAAAGAAAAATCATTTATTTCTTTTCATTACATCGTAAATATTAAAAAAGAGATTATAAAGATTTAAAACACTCTTTATATTATGAGATGGATACTCCACTAATTTAACGATCAACGTTATATTTAAAACACGAGAATTTATAAATAATAAATGTAAATATTTATGAACTAACACTGATTTTTTTTTAACTTTCTGACTTTATTATGTATTTATCCATAGTAAGATTTTAGGGTTTACTAATACATCATCTAAACATACTCGTATATATTTGGTTTAATAAATTCATATAAAATTACTTTCTCATAATCTCTAGTCAAATGCATTCTCAAATTGCAAAAAACATTCATGCAGTTGATTTTGTGTTAATATTATTTTTTTAAAGTAACCTTAACATTTTTTTAGTTTTGTTTTATAAGGACCCAAAACACACATAGAACTTTGAAAAAAAAAAATTCCTAAAATTGATGATTTTTTATTTCGTTATATGGTAATTAAGATGAAATTGTTCATTGATTGATGTTAAGGGCATTTCTTTTACATCATTTCGTTCATTTAAAGTAATTTTTTTGCTTTTGATGTTACCATAAAGAATTGAATCCAAATAAATAAAAGCAATATCTCTTAATTATTTAGATTAATTTTAAAGTGATTATGATTTGTGAATTGTGATATTCCATAATATTGTTTTTCTAATTCTTTTCATATTTTAATTTTTATTTGTATAAAAAATATATTAATCTAATTAATGAAAATAATGAAAATGTGGCATTTAAACAAAATACTAAAAATAGACTATATCTAGAATCTAACTATATATTATTAAACTAATAGACTATTTAACATTTTTGTTATAAAAATATGATTTTAAAATAAAAATTAAAAAAATAATTTCTTAAGTGATTATAAGTTTTTTAATATGTTTTTTTTATGAATAAAAAGCTACTATTAGTAAAATATTTAAAATTAAATTATTTTTAAATAATCTTTTGACTCATAAAATTTATAATGATTTATAAAAAAAGATATTTTAATTTTTACCAGAAAATCAGATTTTTATAATTGCAAAATGTACAGGAAATTTGGGGACATGCCCATAGCCTCACTTGCACATAGTCTAACTTTCTCTCTCTCTCTCTCTTCTTTATATATATATATATATATATGCTCGATAAACCCTGAATTGTGATAAAATTAGTTCTTATTTACGTATTAGTGGATAATCTGTATTATTTAATATATTATTTAAAACATATGTATATATAAATATTAAAATGTTTATTATAAAATATAAGTAAATAAATAATATTTCTTTTTTATAAATAGAGAATAATGCATATTTTTTTTTAATCTTTAGTTTTATAATTTTTCAATATCTTTATGTTTACTTATATTTTTATAAACGGTGCCATTTTAAACATCAACAAATAAAAAAAGGCTTAAAATAGCCCAGCCCCCAATTTAATTTTTATCAATCTTTTGACTTAAACTAGTAAATATTTAAAAGATTTTCACTCAATTTAGATTCAATTATCATTCAAAGCTGAGTCCTATCATTTTTTTTCAAATTTTTTATATTTTTCATTTTTGTTGATATTTCAGTTCATTTAGTTTTGCATTAAAAATGTGATTCACTTTTTTTCTTTCATATTTCTTAAAAATTGTGAATTGATTGAATTTAGAAATAGAAACTTTAATTCATAAATAGAAAATGTAGATTTGACATATATTGTAAATTGTGAATTAGAAATTCTAATTTAGAAATAGAAATTTAAATAAAAATATATTATGAATTGTAAATTACAAACTCTAATTGATTTATTGTGAATTTATTGTAAATTACAAATATAATGCAATTTTAAAAAAATGTGAATTTATATTAAAATTGGAAATTTATTAAGAATGTACTAAAAATAATTGATTTATTGTGAATTTATCATAAATTATAAATATAAAATTTAAATTAAAAATATATTGTAAATTGAATTGAAAATTGTGATTGAAAATTCATTAGTTTGTGAATTATAATTGAGTAATATGAATTTATTAAGATTGTTTATTTATAATAAAATATGAATATATTTTTTAAACGAATCCATACTATTGAATCTATTGTGAGTCTCTTAAAATTATTTTCTAGTTCTGTCATTGTTGGAGAGTGAGTTAGTCTTTTGGAATCTCACATTGATTTGTGAAAGGTGTGTATATGAATTATATAGATTGACACTATTTTACAAAATTGTCATAATTTTGTAAAAAAATGTATTCTGTTTTTAACTTGTGTGTTTGTGTATATTAATAAAAAATATATTTTAAATAAAATTTTGTATTTAAATTATGTTCGGATCATAGCATATATAAATCCAAGAAAGGTAAATCTTTGAAGAAAATGGTGAAAATAACCAAAATGGAGGGCATATCTTTAGTGTGGAAAACAGCACGAGAAGTCATTTAAAAAAAAAAAAAAAAAAAACGATGAAGGGCATAGTAATAAAATGAAAGTCAAAAGAATAAAAAAGCTTAAACTAAAATTAACAAAGAAAAAAGTATGGAAAGAAAATTTTGTAAATGAAAGGAAAAAATGCCAAAATTGAGAATGAAAGATACATTAGTAATATGCAATCAAATATTTCTTTCCTATATCTTATTTGTGAGGGTAAAGATCATCATTTCAGAATAAATATGATTTTTTCCTTTCACGTTCTTCATTACTAAATAAAGAAAAAAAAAATATTCATTTTCATTTCATTTATCCACACCTAATCAAATAAGAAATCTTAAAAGCCTATTTTATAATAATAATAATAATAATTGAAATTGATTTTAAAATATAATATAAAATATGTGGAACTAAAAAGTTACACAATACATTGATGATTTTTAATTAGTTTATTAAAATTAATATAATTTTTTTGTAACTAAATTACACTAATTGTTGTAATTTTTTAATAATACAACATTGAATTTGGATGTCTTGCTATAAATAGAATTTTTTTCTTTTCAATTTGTTTTCCTATTAAGTACTTTATGTTTTTTTATCCCCTCCCCCAAAAGGAAAAAAAAAAAAAACAAAAAAAAACAACGGAAGGCTATTATAAAATGGAGCGCCGTTGCCGGGGATCGAAGCCGGGTCACCCGCGTGACAGGAGGGAATACTCACCACTATACTACAACGACTTGATTGGAAATAGTGCACCACTAATTTTTTATTAAAGAAAAATCAAGCTTCCGTATTACAAACTTGACCAAAAGAAGGGCAGTCGGAAACATGTAAATTTTGTTCTAAATAAATATCACGGTTAATGCCAACATAGAAAAATTATTCATTTTGGTCAATTATACAAGTGTAAAATTCAAGGGGATGTGTTATCCTCACCCTGTTTCCTAATGGAAAATAGATGTTTATAGCAAAATTCCTTATGAACTGCACCCTATGGCCTGGAATGAGTTTGACGATACATGCTAGCAATTTTAAGGTAAGCACAAGCCATTAACTCATATACATGTTACTGAATTTCGAAATTCAAAGGTGTTAGGTAATATGGGCATAGCAATAAGAACTGGAAAATATATTACCCAATCGAGTCTGTTTTAAACAAGCTCACCATTTAATGGAATTGTAAGACAGACACCAAAAATAATATAACTCTTTTGAAAACAACAGCTAAATGCAACTCTAAAGACTATTAATACATCAAAGAGTATGAGCTCAGCAGTTCAACAAAGTGCTTATCCATCCTTATATAGCCATGAGATCGCCATAATTCCGCATCAGAAAAATGGATCCTGCAAACAGTCCAGCAGCACGAAGCAATTTCTGCAAAGAACAAAAGAATGAATTCCTTTAGCATAAAAGAGAAGGAACGCTAGACCACTAATTTACATGGAAGAACAAATGACATGATATGATGACGGTCTGCTTCTGAACATTCAATACATGACTGGGTAACACCATATCTAACCATGGAGAGATCTGAATAAATGGATTACAATCAGAAGTTTGCTCTAATAATGGTCGGAGACGAATGCCAAACTTTGCTTCCAAAACAACAATATTTACGGTGGTAACTTGTGTTACTTCACTACTTGAAAAACATGTTCGCTTTTGGAATAAACTTCACTTAGATCAGATATTCGATGAGGCACCCATAAATTAATCTTCAAATATACAACAAAAAGGAATCTGCAGAAGCACCTACCCTGAAACACAACTTAAGAAAAATTTTGTGTTCTCCATTAAAGATTTCCTTTTGAAGCAACGAAATACACTTAAAATTACAATTGGATTATCTTAACAGATGAAGTCAAGAGCAAATGAGCTTCCCAGAACCAATCAGACACCTCTTAAGTCTGCACACAAAGCCAGAAAACATGATATTGTTTTCTGAATTTTTGATAACTTCATGCTGCACTTTTGTTTATAGGAGACACTTCTATGCTGCTCTTCTAGATTCTGGCACAACAGTGACGTGAGAGTGGCTGACTTTTCGTAGCCTAGACAACATTTGTCATGATGACAGGCAGGAAATAGTTCACAGATTATTCTGAAGGAAAATTTTCTATATCTTGTGGATGTTTAACAACCCCAGCCTCATGGAAAACCATATTTTCAATTAACTTTAGAAAGCATCTTTTTACACGTGATTTTTCCTCTTGGAAAAGACCCCTCCACTTCAAACATGGGGCTTATCACTAGACAGACAACTCTAAAAAATTTTCAATTAAAATCAAGCCTAAAATTCAAGCAATTGGGAAAAAAAAGGATTTCCTAAACCAGAAAAAAAGCCAATATTTTCCTCCTCAAGAAGCACTGAGCTGAGCACTCTGCTTACAAGAAACATAAATAGATTAAGCTCACCTACTCCAATGTTGGCAACTCCTACTTCCTCTTGCTTCTGTCATTCTCCCCATCCAACTTGACTCACCACTCTCTCATCCTATTTAAGGTTTCCAGACATATGCATAGTTGTTAGAATCATAGGATGCTCGATTCGAATCTGATTCATTTTGCCACCCTACCGATTCAAATCTACTGAGTGAATTGCAAATGTACCAAAAAAATCAGCAATGCGACACTGATTCGGGCGAATTGATCCATTCTTTGCATACCATGCCTATAGGGCTTAATAAGTTCAAAGATCAAAATTTAAATTTAATTTTACCTTGAAAAGAATCTCTAAACCCTATTTTTATAAATTTGAGCTGAAAAAAGAACTTCAAAAAATACTTTAGCAACGAAAAATATACAGATAGGAATCAAGATTCACCAAAGCAAAGCAGCTAATTAGTACTTCTCCTCCACTACTCCACTAGATTGACCCCGAAAAAAGAAAAAAGGGAAATAACCATATTATATTCTAATCGAAAAATTATAAATATAATGAAACAGGAAAAAAACAAAGTTTTAAACTAAGGAAAAGGAAAATTGATGAGAGCGAAATCATACCACGTTGAGAGCCCACTTCTCTTCGTCATGAATTTGAGAGTTCAAGAAACCTTTAAGCTTGTCAAGTGAAATGATGGAATCAGCCATTGTTATTTGTGAAGTTATGGATTTTGACTCAAAAGGCGAGGGTTTTTCCGTTTCTGTGGAATTAGGGGTTTTTGTTGATTAGGCTTTTAAATTGCTGGTTTGTGCGAAGTTACAGGGCAGGGCGTCTCATGATCATGTAACATGCTTTGTACTGTAGGGGTAAATATGTACCAAAGTCAAATAGCGTTTTTAGGCCGAATGAGTGTTAGATACGTTTTCTATTTTACATATATGTATAATTTAGATACTTTTTTTTTTTTTATGTATTTGGTATAATTTAAATGATATTATTATTATATTATATAATTATATTAAATATTAAATTTTATTTTATTAATTATATTTTAAATTTTGTAACGTATTGCTATAATAATAGAAGATAATATAAAGAAAAAAATCCATCATTTTTTTTAGTAATTATAAAAGAATAATTAAAACCAAAAGTGCTTATTGCGAGGCATAGTTATAATAATAAAATTTAAAATAAATTTAATATTTTTTATTAAATAAATAATTATTATTTTATAAAAAATTATTATCAAATAAATAAAATAATAAAAAATATTTAAAATTCATAATTATGAATTAAGATAGTTATAATAAAATAAGTAATTCATATATTTAATATGTTAATTTATAATTTAATTTTTTTATACCACTTTTAGAGAAACTTTGTTAAATTTAAACGAAATAATTTCTAACAATCAATTAAATAAATAATATGAAATAGTTTATAATTAAAAACAAAATTAATAGATATATATAAAGTACCAAATAAATCCCTTGAACTTGTCCCAAAGTGACAGTAAAGAATAAAATGAACTTTTTTCATCAAATTTACTTTTGAACTTATATTATTTTATCAAATTATCTATGATCTTATATTATTTCTTCATAAAAATCTAAAATACTACACGAGGAGACGTGTGTGTGTTATAAACGTAATTTAAAAAAACCAGAGTCAGATGCATTTTAATAAAAACACAACTTCTTATAAATCTTTAAATCCCCAAATATCAAAAACACATCTTCACTTTGACAATAAAATTTTGTTAATTGAACAACACGAAAAAGTGATATTTTCATAGAGTAATAAATATATTTGTTCATCAAATTGCAATAGATATAGAGAGAAATGAGTTAAATAAAAATATAATAATGTACAAAAGTGTTGCAAACAAATTTTATTTTATAATTTAATAAATTATATTTTTAAAAAAGAATTTAAAAATAATAAAACTAAAATATTTGTCTTGCGAGAAATTCTCGTGAGGTGAGAAGTCCATGGAGAAAAGTTTTCTTCATCAAGGGAATGAAATATTGTTCTCGCTTCACCCACTTGTCATTCCCAATTCAATGCTCCCTTCAACTAATATTTTGGATTTTTATGATAAAATAATATAAGATCGGAAATAATTTTGATGACAAAATAATACAAAATCAAAGATAATTTTAGCGAAATAATACAAGTTCATGAATAAATTTGACGAAAAAGTTCATTTTGTTATTTATTGTCACTTTGAAATATGTTCAAAAGTTTATTTGATACTTTATCCTATATATATGCGTGTGCGAGGTACTTGCAATAAAAAATTATCTACTGATTCATATTTTCAATTTTGTGTGACATAATTTAAGTACTTCCCAACAATCTATTAGACTGTAGCAACTTCTTATATATTTAAAATTTTGAAGAATTAATGAAATTAGTTTAAAATTTACTTTTTTGTTTAGATTTTTTTATTTTTTAGGTTTTTTATTTTCATATTTAAAAGTTATTTATAATTTTTATTTTTTTAGATTTTTCTAATTTCTTGTTCAATAATTTTGTTTTATATGATCTTAGCTTCATGTTTAGAATTTTTACTACTTAAGTTTTTCAATTTCCTATATAGAAAGTATTTTTTATATGACAATTAATTTTTTAAAATTTTTATTCAAAATTTTTTTGATATGACAATTTTTTTACAATATAATGTAAAATAATAACATGTGATTTTATTATAATCAATTATTTGACAAATGATAAGTAATAATTTAACGTGCATGGTACAAAATAGAAACAAATTATTTCTTTTTGGAGTTTATTAGTAATATTTTAATCAAAATCTTGTTTCTTGAATTCTTTTCTTCATCTTCTTTTCACTTTCCATATGGATTTAAGTCATAAGATTTCAATTCAGAATGAATATGTCAAGTTTAAGGAAATAATAATGCATATAGAGGTGGCAAAATGGGTACCATAGATTTGAATAGGATCATTTTGAAATAAAATAATTTTAAGTTATATTTTTCAAATGAGTTTAAATTGAATTATTTATACTTTTGACTTTTAAATAAAAAATATTAATTTATTTTAAAAAATTTAAATATTTTTTAAAAAGAAATTTTAAATATTTTGAATAATCTAAATTTAGTAAAGGATCCATTAACCCCCTGAACTTTTTTAATAGATCATTCAAATTTAAATTAATAATTTGGGCTAATTAAACTCTGAATCTTACACAATTGGTATAATAAAGCTCTATTTTGACTAAATGCTTATACGTGTTGTACACACGTAAATCTTATATTTGAAGTGCTGAGAAAAAATAATTTACAATAATTAAATTTAAAATAGATTTTGACTATTTATCTCTTTTCTCTTAGCCTCGATAAAAGAAGAAGAAAAAGATGTTTAACTCATCCTTCACTAACATTCACTTACAACTATAGTATCATCATTTAAAAGTTTCAATCAAAATCCAACTCTATTATTTTAGCTGATATCCTTAAATAAGGAGTTAAGATTTTCAATCAAATACCAAAGAATCACTAAATGCATAAAAATTTATATGTTCATACTAATAAAAAATCAAGAGTCTCAATAACATATTAAAGGATTCAAATGCATAAAAATTCATGTGTTCATACAAATCAAAAATCAAAAGTCTTAATAACATATTAAAGAAATCCAAAGTTTCAATCTAGCTCTAATTGGACCTTTGTTTTCCAATCTATACTCCCCCAAAAAAAAAAGTGTCAAACCATTTCTTGCTGAGTAGCCAAGTAGGAGCATAATAGAGTTTGAATCTAGGAATGCTACTTTTCTTTAAAAAGATTTCCCAAGGGTGAGATAAATCAAAATTATTTATTTATAAGATTGAGAATTAAAATGATTTGACTATTGCAAATCAATTGATATCCACTCTTGATCCACCTCCAACAGTATCTCATCTAAGTGGAAGCAAAAGAAAAAATATTGAATCCATTTCAATAGATTCACAACTAAGGTGTAGCAATCATGGTAAAATTCTCAAACATCATTTTTCTATTAAAAATGAAGCATACACGATTGCACCACAAGATCAAGAAGAGTTGAAAAATGTTCGAGATAATCTATCTTATTCCACTAAGGAAAAATGGTTAAAAGTAATGGAGGAAGAGATAAAGTATATGAGCTCTAATAAGGTTAAAAATTAGTTGATCTCTTTAAAGAGTGTAGAGTGATTGAGAACAAATAGGTCCTTAAACTTAAACCTAAAATTGATAGTTCAACAAAAAGGTATAAGGTCTGTCTTATAGTTAAGGGTATACATAACAAAAGAGAATAGATTTTATAATCAGGTTTACCTCTAGCCATTTAATTATAGCCAATATTGCTAGATTAGATATGGAACCACATCAAATATATGTCAAAAAAACCTTTATAAATGGAGAATTGCAAGAATATATATATATATATATATATATATATATATATATA
>CATIWR010709382.1:0-12020 GCA_949677035.1 Omphalea diandra | reverse complement strand
TTGCAAAAAATAAATTTCTAAAAACTAATTATAATTTAAAGTTCAAAAAGAATTTAGAAGTTGCAAGATTGTGTTTTGAACTCAAAATTGTTGAAAAATTAAGCCTATGCTGAATACAAATCAAAGAATTGAAATCGACTTTTTTTGGTACAAAACAAGTTCTTATGTAATTTATACCTTCCATTCTTTTTTTCTTTTTTTTTTTGACATTTTCTTACTTTTCTTTTTTTAAAAAAATTGGAAAAAAAATTTGAAATTGAAAGAATTACAAAGAACAACTCAAAAACAATGCAAAAATAAGTAGAAGATGAATGGAGTAAGATTAGGGGCAAATCCATAATTTCATCTTCTCCTTGAATTTGAATGATGTGATTCAGCCCTAGACACTTAAGAAACACTAAAAAAGTGATTAGACATAAAAAGAAATGAATTGAAATAAGAAACAATGAAGAAATTGCAAGAAATAATCTAAAAATAAAAATTTTTGGTAAACTTCTGAATTTCAAGGAATTTCTTGAGGGATAAGGTTCTAATACACAATTAAACACCCAAGAAGTGTTAATCCATCAAAAAAAAAAAGACTTGAATGAAAAGAATCAAAGAAAAAAAACAGACTT
Organism: Omphalea diandra; assembly: GCA_949677035.1. Lineage (NCBI taxonomy): Eukaryota > Viridiplantae > Streptophyta > Magnoliopsida > Malpighiales > Euphorbiaceae > Omphalea > Omphalea diandra. Next base: position 11,403 of record CATIWR010709382.1, on the reverse strand, counting down.
GAATGGAAAGAATCAAAGAAATTTAACTAGACCAAGGAAAACTGGCTTGTTTTGTTATGTTCCTTAATTTAAGGAAATTTTGTAAGGTATGCGATTTTTTCAAATTTTTTTTTATAAAATTTGATATGGGATTATGAATTAAGCTAATTTAATGATTGAAAGTGAAAACAAACATATTGGAACTCAATTGGACAAGTAAAACCTAATTGGTGCTAGACTTTGCAATTTATCAGTTTTTTTTAATGTTTTTTTGATGTAAACAAAGCAGAATTGAATTCTATCACAAAAGAATGATTAAATATGATAAGACAAACTAATTTGATGGAAGAAAAATAAAGAAAACAAAATGAAACAAGAAGGAGCAAAAACTAACTGAATTTGAGTCTAATAGAAGAGATAAAACCCAAATTGATGCAAAAACACAAAGAATGCCAAAAGTAATGAATTTAAAGGATAACTTACTTGATTTTGAAGCCTTGTCTCTGATACCAAATGATATGAATGAGTTTGGATTGATTCCTTACCTATATGCTTTGTACAAGTTCCAAATTTATTCAACAATCAAACAACAAGATTTGATCTTTAAATCTCAATTAAACCCCTAGAAAACCTATTTCTAACAACCTAAATTGTAAAGATTCAAAATTTTCTTAATCTTAACCCTAAATTAACTAAGTAATTCAAGACCTAAGTAAAATGAGTTTGTGAAATTATTAAGCCTTCGCTCAACAATGTCACTAAGTCCTTTCAAGAACTCAAAAAGAGAAATCTCTATCACAAAAACTTATAGCCAAAAAAATAATTCATTAACTTTTTAATCATGGATGAATGGAGGGCTATATATAGCCTTGCAAAATAACCTAGCTAACGAAAAAGAAAAAAAGAATAAAACCTTAAATCTAAGTGCAACTTCGGCCATAAGGAGTTTGGCTACCAAAAAACATGCTAAACAAAGGTTTCCTAATGAAATAAGGAATAAAAGAATGCCTTCTGATTGGCTAAAGAGATATTCTATCTTCATAAGATAATATCTAACAATAATCTTCTAAAGTTTTATAAACTAATGAAAGACTAATAAAGATAATCCTAAGAAGAGTAAGACATCAAATTTAGTCAATAGAAAAAGTCTTGAAGATTTCTTACAAATCTTGAAAACCTTGAAGAATCGTATCGTGGAAATCTCAGATGACAAATGTTAAATCTTGATTGGTGCACATTTGATCTTGATTTATCTTAGGACATAAGTTCCCATGTTGTTAGAACATGTTTTGAAACATGTTTGTAGTTAAGACAGAAGATCATGTTTTGTCTCATGTCTTGTCCTAACATGAAAGTTTGAACTTTTTACTAACTTGTTGGGCTTATCAGCAAGGGTCTATAGAAAGTATCTAAAACTAAAATTACATCTAAATGAACTTTGTTTTGAGCTTAACAATGATCCATTAAATTCATCTATTGAAAGGTCCAATCTCCAATTTGACTTTGGCTTTGACCATGTGTCATCCATGAATCCAATAAGCCTATTGGGCTCATTCACATTATTGCTTATTGTTGAAATTATTTCAAACAAGGACAAAACATAATGGATAAGGTCATCTTATCTTAACTACAATAACAAAATGAACTTCAAACATATCCACCTAATTAGATAACATTTGAACATCCCCTACGACCACCACTCTAAATACGTCCTGCATGCCCTTACCATTCAAACCATCCACAAGGTTTTTATAATCACTTTCTATGAACAAATGGTATACCTGGGCATCTCTTGCACATTAAAGGGCCCATCAAAGTGCACAATATTCGGTTATATTGCTAATTGCTAAATAAACCCTCTTTGCACTAACCACTAAAACCATCCCTTTTTATCCCTTATAACGAAACCCATACGCATTGGCCCATCACTATATACTATTGCATATGAAATTAACTTCAACTTCCCATCCTTCAAAGCACTCCAACGAACCATACAATTAGTAATATTTGATTCAAGCTTTATATCTATTCAATATTATGACAACTTTGGTATTCTGCCCAACCCCTAATTGTCATGTTTATCACCTTAACAATTGACCTTCCACATGGTTAAAGGTGGTTATGTTACAAGCAAACCAAATGTTCCTTGCAAGCATGCACCATATTTTTAAACATTCTAATGGGTACTTCTCCATAACTAGGCCCAACATGAGTTTAAAACTACCACCATGCATGTCACAAGCACTAAAACGCAATGGACTAGCATACCACACTCAGAGAGCAAATGGGCATTCAAAAATTACATGGCTCAACGTCTCTTATCCCTTCTCGCACACTGAGCAACTGACATCCATTACAATGTCTCTACCCATGATTTTTAGTTTTGTGGGTAAGGTATCCGTACATACACACCAAACAAAGTGATTGGCTTTAGCAAGAATGTTTAAATGCCATATTTTACTCCATAGAGGATATTGACTTGACGAAGACAAGAACAAATCAAATAAGGTTATCATCATTTGCACGGGTAGATGGTAGGCCAAACAAACTGAGAATTTATTGTCCTTGGTACATTTCCACACCAACTTATCCTGAGGTAATCTTGTGCTAAATGGCATTTGGAGGATTTGTTAGGCATCACTTTGCATAAAGCATTTGTTAATCACATCAGTCCTTCATTTCTTGTTCTCAACATCAATAATATCTCTTACCACAACCTCTTCATCAAGTTGAGTCAGTCGGTATATTGGTTTGGAAAATACTCTATTATAAACCCACCTATCCCTTCAAATCTTAATGTTATGACCATCACCAACCCTCTATGTCAATCCTTCCAAAATAAGATCCTTGGTAGCCATAAGGCTTCACCATAAATAACTCGACTGATAACTAATAATTGCATTATCAAAAGTTATTTATAGGTAATACATTGCCTAAACCACCTACATAGCTAATGAATCTGAGTATGACCGTAATTGCCATGCTTGTTTAGCAATCATGGCCAAGTTAAAGCACCAAAAATCATAAAACACCCAACCCACCTAATGCTTTCAGGGTAGTCATACAGTGCCAGCTTGCCTAGTGCATCTTACACTCCTCCTGTCTAGATACCCACAAAAATTAAGTCATTAATCGTTCAATTTCCTTACATGTTGAAACTGAAAGTAGAAAGCAACTCATGATATATGTTGGCATGGATTGAACAATGGCTTTTAAAATAACCTCTTTGCTTGCTTTTGACATTATGCGTTCTTTCCATCCTTTCATTTTACCCCTCACTCTCTCAACCACTGATTGGAAAATGACATTTTTCTTCTATCATTTAAGTGTTGGTAGTCCTAGGAATTTTGATGGCTATTCACAAACTGCATCCCTAATCTCTTTTTAAATTGATCTCTCACTGTCGCTAGGGACAATTTAGAATTAAATTCTTTGCACTTAAAAGTTACAGTATCAAGTCTGATACTTAATGGCATTAGGTAGAATTATCTATTCTTAGAATTTATCATAAAATGCAACTATAACATTATTAAGAAAATATCCACCATTACAAGAATTGATTTAGGGCACATAACTAACACTAAGTAGTCCACATAAGGTCCATCAGGTTTATTGGGTGTAGTTATCCAAGGTCTATAAGTGTTATTTGTACAGGGCCAACTTCAAAACTAGAGTTAAGATTAAGTGAGGTAGATTTAAAAAGAGGGTTTGGTAAAGACAGTTTCATTGTGACCTCCTTAGCTACTATGTGGCTATATATGTTGTGCATGTCTCAAGCCTTTTTCATTCATTAATTTAACACTTTATTCTATCCCATACACATCAATATTTCTTACGTGTTCCACCATATCTCTAATTACTTTCTCCCCCATCGAAACCTTTTGATTCCCCACAACCTCTTCCATTCCCTTAGATTCTCCATCACCTCTATTTTTTCGACTATCGCATGATTCTAGGAATAAGTAATGCTTGGCCACATCCTTCCTTCTTATGTTAGCTCTCTCCCTATCAAATTTAATAATTTTAAATGGGAAGGCTCTCATCTAGTCTCCAAACATCAATTGGTTTTTGTTAACTCCTCCCTTATGTTCAACATCTTTAGCTAGCTAATAATCCCTCTGAATGTGTCCTAAACAGCCACATAGCTAGTAGAAGGAAGGTAATTGTTCATACTTAAAATACACCTACAAGGTTTTCCCCCAATTGGTTGCTAGTTATGTTCTCCTCTTTAGTGGTTTTAACATATCAAGTCTAACACTTATACGAACACGCCTATTGAATCCAATGGTGGTTTTGACATATCAAGTCTATCACTTATACAAACACACCTATTGAACCCAATGATAGTTGTTTCATCAATTTCCATGATTTTGGCAACACGATTTTCAATTGCCATAACCACAGATTTTGACTTACCTTGTAAAGATAAATCATATATTTGGACCCAAAACAACACATGTTAGAGCTACATCTTTGAGGTTGCATTGTCCCATCGACCTCCTTTAACACTAAAACATGTTTTATTACAATGCCATGGTTCCATAAATAGGACTTTCTCTTTATCCCTCCAATGTTTGAATTGAAAAAACAAGTTAGGCGTTATCTCCTTAACCTTTAAACCCTTTCTCGACCTCTATAATTTTTGCATTATTTAGAATAGGCCATAGGAGTTAAATCCCTTATTCGTCTGCATTCTCCCAACCAGGCACAACAATGACTAACTAGCCAACTCATCGTCAACATCCCTTATATCAATAAGCACCTTATCATCCTCAACAAGTCCTTCCAGAGACAGTTCAGGATACATACTAAATAATGTTAAGAAAATTGAAGGCAGATAGACCTAGACAATAATAAAACAAAGAAACCGTAACCTACCCTCATACACTAAGGTCACTAAGGAAACTCCAAGATAGATGTGGAAAAATAATGTAGAAAAGGAAACAAGACACTGGCTCGAAAATAAAGGAAACATGAAGACGACAACAAAAAACCATAAAGTCATGTTGACTCCAAAACCTACAAAATGAGATTGAAACCCTAACTTCAACGGTTAGGCACGCGACTTTATAGAAAGGAGATGAAACCTAATGCCAGGGACATAATTAAAAAAATGCTATTGATAAAAACTTCAAAGATAAACTATTTTTCAAAATCAAACTTTTTACTCATAAAACTCACATTAAAAAAAGTTACAATCAATTAGGAGAGAAAATCTCTAGTATTTTTTTTTTTTGTTTCAAAATCAGATTTTTTTCAATAGCAATGCCAAACATAGTCTAAGAAATAGGTTCAATTCACTACTAGAAAATGTTAAAAAAGACAAAATTATAATTTGCCCTCTAAATTTGTGGTTAAAGTTTAAATAAAGTCAATTTAATTTTTTTAGTCAAATCAAAATAAATATTAACAAAAGTGATTCTTGTATGTATCAAGTATATAGTTGAGAAAGACAGCGTGCAACACTTGTGCATGTGTTGAGTAGCATTGAAAAAAATGGAAGCCTGGAAGAGACAACCATGGGTTTTTTTTTTTTTAAGAAGAAAATAAATATGATATTATTAAAAAACCCAATTTTGGCCAGAAGACCTAAACATATTCCTGGTCACTGCTGCAACAAAAATGGGGTAGGGAATATGCCACGCTATTAGTAATCATATTGAGAGTGACAAGTAGTTTTTTTTTTTTTCCCTTACTTTGATTCAAACCTATTTAAAAAACATTAACACAAGTTTGATTGATTAAAAATAACTCAAAAATTTTCATGTTAAATTCGTCTTAATTCAAGTCAAATATGTAGGTCAAATTAAATTATCTTGGCTTGTAGAATAATCCGATTAAAATTCTTAAAATATTTTAATTTTTAATTTTATATTAATTTCATTTAATTACTCATTTTCATTATGTATAGTTATTTATTTAAAAATAAATTATATTCAATTTATTAAGTATTTAAATATAAATAAAAATCTTCAATCAAGTTATGTTTATATAAACGTAGTTGATTAAAATAATTATTTAAAAAATTTATTTTTTTAATCAATTATGAAAAATATTACATAAATAATAAAGAATTTGAATACATATATTTTTAAAAAATAAATAATAAATGACTCACCTAACTTGTAGGTCGACCCAAATGACTTAATTTAAAATATTTAAAATATATTTTAAAAATTTAAAATAATTTTATTTTTAATTCTATGTGAACTTAATTCAATTACTTATTTTTATTACATATAGTCATTTGTTTTAAAAATAAATTATATTTAATTTATTAAGCATTTAAACAAAAATAAAAAATTTTAATCAAGTTCTATTTATGTAAGATCTATTTGATTAAAAATAGTTTTTTAAAAATTACTTTTTAATAAATTATGAAAATTATCACATATTTAATAAAAAATACAAATATATATTTTGGCTCTATTGTTTCAAAGAAAATAACTTATCTAAAATAAATATTTTCTAAGGAAAATATTTTTTGAATAACATATTTTCTAATGTTTAAAATATACTATAAAAATATTAATTTTATTTTAATTTATAAACTTGTAATAAAATTTAGACTATAAATATTTTATATTTATACTATTTATTATTTAATATAATAAAAAATACATTAAAATAAAATTTTTTTGTAGATCTCACCTATATTAGGGATCACTATTGACCAATAATGACCAATGATGGACGTTAGTAGTCAAAGATAACCAACGATAATAAATACAAATATTTATATAATTTATTTTTTATTTGAATGAGTTTGTCAAATTTTGAAAATTAATTTTTCCGTTTTCAAAATTGGAAAGTTATTTTTTTGAAAAATGACTTACCTTTCCCTTTAACTAGGAAAATATTTTTTATTAAGCAATTTTATTAGATATATCAAACAGAAAAAAATGAGAAAAATGCTTTTTTGAAAAATATTTTTGTAAAATAAATGAAGCCTTAAAATATATTTTAAAAGTAAATAATAAATTATTTGACTTGAAATATTATTTTTAGCTAATCCAAAATTCTTTATGTATTTTCTAATGTTTCATAAAAAATAACTTGTCTGAAAAAAATATTTTTTGAATAACATATTTTCTAATGTTTGAAATATACTATAAAAATATTAATTTCATTTTGAATTATAGGATTATAATAAAATTTAGATTATAAATATTTTTTATTTATACTATTTATTATTTAATATAAAAAATATATTAACAATGAAAATTTGTGTGGATCTAACCTATCACTGGTGATTATCGTTGGCCGACGATGACTAATAATGGATGTTGATAGTCACGTATGATTAGTGATAATAAAATATATGTATTTACATGATTTATTTTTCATTTGATCGAGTTTATCAAAATGTGGAAAATAACTTTCCATTTTGAAAATGAAAAGTTATTTTCTTAAAAATGACTTAATTTCCCTTTGATAAGAAAAATATTTTCCATTGACTAATTTTATTGGATATACTAAATAGAAAAATATGAAAAATGCTTTGCTAAAAAATATTCTTCGTGAAATAAATAAAGCCTTAAAATATATTTAAAAAAATGAAGAATAAATTATTTAACTTGAAATATTATTTTTAAGTGTAAATCCAAAATATTTTATGTAAAGATAACTTAAACTCGCCTGAAATATGAATAATCTAACTCGATTTTAAAATGACCTATCCAATTGATTTACCACCTCTAGTCCTATTGATAAACACAGAGTCTCTAACACTAGCATTACCAGCAAGTTGGCTGATGTCGTCAACTAGCATTTCTATGAATATATCATTTGATTGAGTGACCTTAATTGCATCAATTACTTTCTACGTTCTAAAATGATTGACAAAATTTCAATTTTAAGCGTCTCAAAATGATTGACAATTTTCTTTTTTGATTAACAGTTAATCAAATAATTATGTAATATACTCTTATTAATTTACATCTATTTCCACACTATCAATAAATTACCACCTATATTTTTTACTTTGAATTTGTATTTTCAATGCAAAGAAAAAAATATACTCTTCAATAAATTTTTTTTAAGTTCCAATAATCATTAAATATTATCACCAACTTTTGAGTTCCAATAACAACTATACTTTATTAATATTGATGAAACAAAAAAATAGGGTTACTTTAGTAACAATGATTAGAATGCACAAAATAACTATAATTAACTAACTTTCTTAATTCTCGAGGGAATGAAATTTCGTCAATCATTTTGGGATGAAATGAGTAACAATTTATAGTTACTTTCCACCATTGCCCCTAAAATGCTCATCTCTGCCAATGTTTCTAGTACCCATTTTAATGCTAGCCCTTCAACAATTGTTGTGCTCCCCTAAGTTTAAGCTCATTTAACTTTTGATATTAAGAGTTTGTCATTTTCATCTTTGACCATAAATCCAAATCCCATTATTCCATCCTTAAACATCCCAACATTAGAATTAAGCTTTACCATTCTTAGAGGTGGTCTTACTGGTATATCAAATTTCTGATAAAGCACCTTTTGTATAATATTTTGTGATTGTACCACTTTAAATTTTCCAATAACTTTAAAACTTCATCAGTATTGGTATATTCATGACACCTCTTTCCTTCAAAACAACACAAATTATAAGCATGCCAACTCTCCCACACAAGCATACAAAAGAGTTTGATGCACTTCTTTGGTTGCTTATCCATCGAGTGCCCTATTACCTATTTAAAATTTCCTTGAGGAAACATGACTATGCCTAATCTCAACATATGACTGTGCCAAATCTCAACATACTTAAATACCACATTCTAACCATATAACCACATTTTCTTAGTAGTTGTTCTAGTCTCTCATTAGCCATCCCACAATTTGATATGTCGGGTAAATACCTTATCCTCTTTTTGCTATATTTACCTTTATTAGAAGTGAATCTTTACATGCTTGCCACACAAATTGCCTAACTTTGGAGGGATTTTCAAAAGCCAAACCTATTTCCATTGAGGGTTTACTAGTGTTTTCAAAACTTGGACCAGACCGATTGGTAAAATCGATAAAATTAAAAATCAGACTAATGACTTATTTAATTAGGTATAGTTCAATTTTTAAGGTAATTTTCATATTTTTAAGTATTTTAAATATATTTTTAATAATTTTTTAAAATTATATTTATTATTAGACTAGTTGAACTGGATCAATCAGATTGATCAGATCGATCAACTTACGAACCAGTCAGCTGATTGGTTCATTGATTGATTCGGTTTTAAAAATATTGGGGTTTACTGAGCTTGGTAAAGCTAATTCCCTTACCATCTTATGTGACAACAATGTGTTCAAACTTACCTTCGTACCCTCATATCCTTATGCATACGATGATTAAGTGGGATACTTATGACAAATGATGTTATGTCCCATAAGAAAGCTTGAAAAATCACCTCACTATTCTATTAGAAATTCTTGGATCCATGGACTTAACTTGTTTGGACTTCACAAACTTGGGCTTGAGTGTTGGGCTTTACACCAGAAACACACTTGGACTTATCTCCAATTGGACTTGAAAATGGGTTTATAATGTTAGGCAAACCTCCACCAAAATAGCCTAAGCCATTTTAGTTTGGCTCTCCTAATATATGAATGACACTTGTTTTTCTCTTATATTTTCAATATGGGATATTTGTTCCACATTCAAACCCATTTTTCCAACACTCCCTTTCAAGTGTAACTGGGCTTGGCTCACTTTCAAAGTCTAGTTGTCACTTACTCAAAATCGACTGACTGGTTCAAGCTTTAGCTCTTTTGGCTTTATTAGGTCCCCTTCAATTCAATCCTTATACTTGTTTCAAGTTTCTCACATATGGCCTATGATTTAACAGATCTAGGTCTTCTACTTTGTGCAACCTAATCCAAATCTTCCAAGTTCAATCTGTTAGCAACCTTCTCTTGGTGGGTTGAACACTTTGACATTTTTCCCACTGGCCTTTAGGATCAGTTACCCTTTTAGGGCATTGATAGACTCTAATACTAGCTATAAATCTTTAGTATAACAATAAAACTTCTCTTTATAACTGTTAGGATAAGAAAGCTAAAGTGACAAAATCACAATGGTTGGAGAACTAATGTTTTTTTATTATCTTGACTGCAACTTAAATGCATAACAAATAAAAACTAAATTCCACAAATTTGGCAACTAAATAAAGCATGATACCTATATCTCCTCTAAGTAACAAACCACTAAAAAATACGACATTAAAATAAAAGACACACTTGACTTATTCTCAACATGAAGAAAAACATAGTTTATGCATTATCTTAATTTATTCCACCATTTTTCCTTAACTTGAAATAATTCACATGTTTTCATTTCTTCATGCTGGCCATGCATTATACTGCCTAATACCTCTCATTTTGTTAAATCTATCCTTTTGTCTAATCACACACCAATTGAATGCCTATTCCTAACCTATCATGCAGTCTTCTTATAATTAAGGCTTCACTGCTAAATTGCTTTGCCATACATGACTAGGTTGGTATCTTAAAAATGTTTGGACAAAATCAATTTAAGGCTAACATTTTGCTTTAAAAATTCTTGTTACTAATGAATCTATCTCATTAAGTAATCATCGCCTTTACTTTGTAATCATCACTAAATTAAAATAATGCAAGTCCCTGAAACCAAGATCCTTCATGCCTTTCAATTTTGTCATACAAGACTAACTAATCCAATGGATTCTTTTTTCTCTCTCTTCATACCCCTAGCAAAATCTATCTATTGCTTTCTCAAATGGGCAACAAAAAGAAACTCATTATGTAAGTTAGGGATTGCATGTATCACTATTCTTAACAATACTTCTTTCTCGGCCATGGACAATGACCTCTCTTTCTAACCTTTCAATTTTCTAAGCACTTAGTCTAGAATAATCCTGATTTTTCTTTTTTAGATTTACCAATAAAAGTTGGTAGGCCTAAATACTTCTCATGCCTCTCTATTGTCTTAATATCTAACCAATATTAAATTCATATTTTAGTCTCTTCTTGTACATAATGACTTGTAGAGAGCTTAGATTTTTCAAGATTTATTTTCTGACATGATGCCTCCTCATACCATCAAAGAATGGGCATTCCAACCACTTTAAAAAAATGCAACACTATTTTGGATTCCATATTTGTGATCATGGATATCAAATCTTTTATACATATTAAAAACAAATAGTACAAGAATGGATCCTTTTATCTAGTGCTGAGCACGATTCTTGGGTTTTTCGAACTGAATTAAAAATCGGACTGAAATAAGTACTAGATAAAAAAAATATAGAAGAAAGACCGGGACCAGACCAAAACCGAATCGATATTAATTTAAAATTGGTCCCGGTCTTAGTCCGCATTCAATAACTGTACCAAGGACTGGATCGAAATCAAACTGAACCGAATATATATATATATATATATATA